>BQNB010004284.1:40000-59200 GCA_026074375.1 Tanacetum coccineum
AGGGGAGGTTTAGGGCATTCTTCACTCCTTCGCGACGCCTCTATGTACTATATAAGGGGCGGACTAAGGGCCCATTGGTTCTACCTTCTTTTCTTTGTCGGCGACAAGGGATCTCTCAACCGCATCCATAGCGAAATGGTTAAACATTTGAAGTTCTTTCCTTGGTCTTCATTCAGTGAAAGGAGTGAAGCTTTCCGCAGCTGGAAAGCGGAGACCCGCGAAGGCGAGATGATCCCAAAGCGAGAATGAAGCTAGAGCCATTACTTGACCAAGAACGTGAGAGGATTTCACACACCTTCCCCGGACCGGGTGGATACACTTTTTGACTCTTCCCAGGATTGAACTACGGGATCGATCTCTTATTTACCAAGATATGAAAGCCACGAGCCGCTTTCTTTCGATGTGCTGTCATGATCACATTCTCAGTTTCGTACGAGATTCCCAGTTTAGCTTACGGGGTCAAAGTCTTCTTTGGACTTTTCCAATTCTATTTCTTTTTCATCAATCGGGGCGAGAGGGAGCTGCTTCGAGGAGGCGACACCCACTCGTTTTGTCCGGATCAAACTCTCCCCAAAGCAGGTAGGTGAGAAGGGCTCGGCTCCATGCAGGTCTTTCACCAATGGCTGGCACTGAATTAGCGCTTCGCGAAAGAATCGTGTGGCACGGTGAAGGGTTCCCGTTGGGGTTCCCGGCTCTCCTGGTCTCCACCTACTTGTGGAAGAGGGGGTGAGTTGATATTAAGGTGTCAAGGCGCTCGAAGAAGGCCACAAGTGGAAGCAACCGATGCTTTGGTCATTCCAGTTGACTCCTTGCTGCCAGTCCGTGCTTGCTGTCATGCTGGCAAAAGCGGGGCTTTCGGTCGGTTTTACCTACTATTGGATTTGAACCAATGACTCTCACCGTATGAAAGCGACACTCTAACCTCTGAGTCAAGTAGGTCAAGCTGAGTCAAGTCAGAGAAAATAGACCCCTATAAGAGAAATCCGTGCAACCAAAGTTCCCCGTACTATACAAGGGGGGGCGGAGCGCTAAGAAAGAGAAAGCGTTATCACTATACGAAATGAAGCAGCGGCTAGCACGCTAAGCTAAGATCAACCACTTGGAGAACGCGAAGCCTTTCTTTCTCGGTCGTCTGTCTTAATAAGTTAAGCGGATTCCGATTCATGTGGTCGTTCTCTGCTGCATTTGTGTTTTCACTCCCCACTCTCTACCATAACAAAATATTTCCACTATATCTCATCAGGAGTAGTCAAAGGAAGTACGGCGGGTCCAAGTAGGAAAAAATGAACTAAGAAGTAGGGCATAGAACAATGGATCAATTCATTCAACAAGATCCGTTCGGATCAGACCAGGATGAATGGGATTGGTTTGATCTCTCGCTCAGAATTAACCCGCCATCGACAGATGTCCCATGTCACGTTTCATGAACAGCTATGCTCGAGAATTAATGAATTGTGATATAGCACCCTAAAATGCCTCGGGACGACTACACATTACATCATAGCAGCATGACCAAATGGAGGCAGAAATCCGGTTGGGCGCTAACGCTTTATATTATACTAATATAATATAATATGAATTCAATTAAGTTTAAGGGCTTTTTCTTATTAGTAAAGTTGCTCAAGGCCAGAAAATGAGAATACAATCTAGAAGATCTGGTCGAATGGTAAAAGAATCTATGGATTCGTTAGGAATCGATAGTCATTGGCTGGACATACGAGTCACAACCGGCCGAGAAGAGGAGAGATCAACGACGGAGCTACTAGCTACTAGTTGTAAAGGAAAGGACAAGACCACCTTTCGTACATTTCTACTGGTCCAAACATTCGAATAGCGAACAAAAGACCAGGAGATTGGATCTAGAAAGCACTTCCAGCAGGGTTGACAGCTGTGTGGCCCTCATTCAGCTGGAAGTAGGAAATTAATCCTGGCACGACCGATGACTTAGTCTCCTTCTCCGCTTTGGCTCAACCACCTACCTAACCTCTTAGAAAAGATTCGATAGATAGCAGCTACCTAACTTTTAAGCCCTTCACAAATCAAGGTCTTTCATCTAGTAAGTCCTAGTACTATTTTCTCCAAGCTTGACTAATAGCATAGGCAGACGCTTAGCTTCAACTAGTTCAGTTTGAGTCTTTCTTAGGAGTAGTTGCATTCCAAGTAGGCAAAAAATCGGTAGTGCGTTAGCTTATCTGTTCATTTTCAAACAACCCTTGTTTATGCTCCTTTATCTTTCTAAGCCGCTCTCGCTAGCAGGGAATCTAGTTCAGCAAGGTCTATAGGGTGAGCTCGCTTGAAGTTGGGGCGCGTCTAGTGGTATCGTATATAAGATCACACGGATGCTTTTAGGAGCGATCTATTCATCCAACTCGAAATATCGTAAGTAAGAGAAGAAGAAGAATCTGACGCCCGAAATTCCCATGTCTTTCTTGGTTTGACCAACCCGGCAAAATCAGTCTTCTTGAATTGGAAGAGCAAGAACAAGTCTATTCATTTTTTTAGGGGAGCAGAGCAGTCAAAGAATAATACAGATCAAATGATTGTTCTAGAATGGCTATTTCTTACAATTGCTCCTTGTGATGCAGCGGAACCATGGCAATTAGGATCTCAAGACGCAGCAACACCTATGATGCAAGGAATAATAAACTTACATCACGATATCTTTTTCTTCCTTATTCTGATTTTGGTTTTCGTATCACGGATCTTGGTTCGCGCTTTATGGCATTTCCAAAAAGACAAAAATCCAATCCCGCAAAGGATTGTTCATGGAACTACTATCGAGATTCTTCAGACCATATTTCCTAGTATCATCCCGATGTTCATTGCTATACCATCATTTGCTCTCTTATACTTAATGGACGAGGTAGTAGTAAATCCAGCCATTACTATCAAAGCTATTGGACATCAATGGTATCGGAGTGCGCCTCTTCACGAGGGTGATTTAAGTTCAACGAAATGCCTTAAGAATATGGTTCGCGAAGCATCTGGCTTACCGGTAATCTCCCATTCCCGTCGAGAGACTTAAATAACTATAGCATGCCAGAAACGGGGAGTTGAGATGGTTAGACCTATACCCTAAAATGCTCCCAGCATAGAAGCTGCGAAACTACTAGGCCGGGAGAGGACAACCTCTTGTTCCTGCTCCTCTTTCTTCGCTTCGG
Source organism: Tanacetum coccineum (assembly GCA_026074375.1). Lineage (NCBI taxonomy): Eukaryota > Viridiplantae > Streptophyta > Magnoliopsida > Asterales > Asteraceae > Tanacetum > Tanacetum coccineum. Next base: position 43,162 of record BQNB010004284.1, read on the forward strand.
GGACGAAGGTCCTACGGTAGGTAACAGCAGGTACAAGTAACTTGACCGAAGGGGACCAGCGCTTCTGACCCCTTTCGTAAATTCTACTGGTCCAGACATTCGAATAGGCGAAACGAAAGACCAGAGATTGGATCTAGATAAGCACTTCCCAGCAGGGTTTGACGGCTGTGTGGCCCTCATTCAGCTGGAAGGTAGGAATCGAATCCCGGCACGACCGATGACTTAGTCTCCTCTACCGCTTCGGCTCAACCACCTACCTAACCTCTTAGAAAAGAACCAATAGAAGTCAGCTACCTAACTTTATTCTTCACCAATCAAGGTCTTTCATCTAGGTAAATTCCTAGTACTATGAGTTCTCCAAGCTTGACAATAGAATAGCAGGCGCTTAGCGTCAACTATCATTTGAGTCTTTCTCACATGAGTAGTTGCATTGGCAAGTAGTCAGAAATCAGTATGCGTTAGCTTTATCTGTTCATTTCAAACAACCCTGTTTTGTGCTCCTATTATCTTCTAAAGCCGCTCTCGCTAGCAGGAATCTAGTTCAGCAAGGTCCATAAGGTAGCTCGCTTTGAAGCCTGGGCGCGTCCCGGTGGTATCGTATATAAGAACACACGCTGCTTTTAGGAGCGAACTGTCATCAACTCAAATATCGTAAGTAAGAGAAGAAGAAAATCTGACGCCCGAAATTCCCATGACTTTCTGTTGGACCAACCGCGTAATCAGTCTTGCCTTAATTGAAGAGCAAGAACAAGTCTCTCCATTTTTATTTGGGGAGCAGAGCAGTCAAAGAATGAACAGATCAACTGATTGTTCTAGAATGGCTATTTCTCACAATTGCTCCTTGGATGCAGCGGAACCATAGGCAAATTAAGAGATCTCAAGACGCGCAACACCTATGATCAAGGAATAATAGTTACATCACGATTAACTTTTCTTCCTTATTCTGATTTATTGGTTTTCGATCCCGATCTTGGTTCGCGCTTTATGGCAATTTCCAAAAAGAAAAAAAATCAATCCCCCAAAGATTGTTCATGAACTACTATCGAGATTCTTCGACCATATTTCCTAGTACATCCCGATGTTCATTGCTAACCATCATTTGCTCTCTTATACTCAATGGACTAGGTAGTAAGTAAAACCAGCATTAGCTATCAACGCTAAATGACATCAATGTAATCGGAGTGCGCCTCTCACGAGGGATGATTAAGTGCAACGAAATGCTAAGAAAATGGTTCGCGAAGCCTCTGGCTTACCGGTAATCTCCCATTCCCGCCGTCGAGAGAATAAAAACTATAGCATGCCAGAAACGGGAGAGTTTGAGATGGTTAGACCTAGACCCCGAAATAGCTCCCCAGCCTAGAAGCCTATGGTTCCATCTTGTTGTTGCTGAGGTACACATCCTCTCTCGGTGTGAGCGATATACGAGCAAACGATGTCTCAGCCTGAAATGTCCGATAACGCGCTGAAGTAGTGAATCTATCGGCACCATAGCTGTTGGCATACAAATTTGACCTAACGGCCGGCCCAGTTAACCTTTCGGAATGGGGTGGATCCCCTTGGCAACAACACGGTAGTATTTGCGGAACTACAGAGGCCGGGAGAGGGACAACCTCTTGTTCCTGCTCCTCTTTCTTCGCTTCGGGGACGGAGGTCCTACGGTAGGTAACAGCAGGTACAAGCAACTTGACCGAAGGGGACCAGCGCTTCTACTCTTCCACCGAGGAGCCGTTCGCAGCGAGAAGCAAGGGATGTCGTGAACGGTGGGAGGTCACAGAGAATTTACCTATTCATAGAGTGATCCTATGATCGATACAGGATATAGACTATCTCTTTCTTTATTCGATTCTTTTTCAGAAAAAACAAAAAAAAGAAGGGTGACTCAACTTCTCAGCTAGAGTTGGGGGTGGGACTTGTTGGCATAATGCAAGCTGGAACGCGGGAATTCGAGGTCTCATGAACTACTACTAAAAACCTACTTTTTTTCTTTTTGGACAAACGATATCAGGTCAGGTCTATGGATGGATCCAGATCTACGGGCCGGCCGGCCCCGGCCGATGAGCATAGGGAATCTATACTCGAGCGTTCAACTGGGCCCCTGACAGGATAGGTGAGGAATCACTCTTGATCTTTTTTATTGGGGCCTACAACTTCTCCGAGCCGACTAGCATCCCTTTCCACTGCGCATTTATCGAACAAAGAAGACGACTATAGGATCGAATTCGCTTTCCATGGTGAACTGGTCGTCCCATACCTTCTGCCTGTCTCATATGTGCGGAACCAGGTCTTTTTCGGTTCCAGCCCCCCCCCTCGAATACATAGGGTAGGTAGGACTGGGTGAGAAAGGGTTCCCTGTTGCCAATAAACTTTCCCCGGCCTTCGATTCCCCTTACTCATAAAGGGTCTTACGGTCGGTACTAACTAAAGAAAAAGAGTCTTCTTTCTAAGAGTAGGCGTGGAGAGCTTTTTGCGGGGAAACTTGCAAGTACAGTTTGGGGGGAGACGGGCGTCGACCCAACCTTATGAGTATTCGGACTATAACAGTTCAGATGAACAGTCACTCACTTTTGACAGTTATACGATTCCAGAAGATGATCTAGAATTGGGTCAATTACGTTTATTAGAAGTGGACAATCGAGTGGTTGTACCAGCCAAAAGTCATCTACGTATTATTGTAACATCTGCTGATGTACTTCATAGTTGGGCTGTACCTTCCTCAGGTGTCAAATGTGATGCTGTACCTGGTCGTTTAAATCAAATCTCTATTTCGGTACAACGAGAAGGAGTTTACTATGGTCAGTGCAGTGAGATTTGTGGAACTAATCATGCCTTTATGCGTGCGCCCGGAAAGATAGGCCGACTGCTGAGCCCACTCTGGCTCAGCCGCACCACCCTGGGTGCGAGCCACCCGAGAAGCAAGCTATTACAGCGAGCGGCTGGAGCAGTATGGAGCCGAGGAGCAAGGCAGTAGATAAGATAGAAGAAGGGGTCAGGCTCCCGGTGGAGCAGAGGATACGGTTAGGATAACGAACTTGAAACGCGGAGCCCGAGCGTCCGGCGAGCGAGTGGTTAGTGGCCAATAGCGCCCTAGTTGATGGCATTCCTCTCTGCGGCTGGCACTCGAGGAACCACGGGGCACTCCATACAGAGCAAACAAGTCTTAGGGATGAGACGCCCGCGCAAGGACCTCAATTCTCATTAGGAGGTCGAACCAAGGACCTATGGAAGTCGGGGCTAGCCCGTCCCCATGGGCAACGCAACAGTGTCCTGAGGGAGGAGTTTAGAGGCCTTATAGTAGCACGGACTTCTTTTTCTTTCTAGGTCATGCGAAGGGGGCCAGTCCAAGATCGTACTGTTCCTCTACAAAGACAACAGACGCTCTCAACGGCTAGGCGCCACTCTCTTTCTGAGTTATTCCAGCTTCTTCATGATTTCGTGCCGCGGTGAACAAACAAAACAAAAAAGAGGGCCATCTCAGCGGAAGGAGAAGGACCTGCAACGGCAGAGACTACTGACCCTATTCTTGTTCCTAGCCGTCTTTTACGAGTCCGGAAAGCCTCCTCAGAGGGATCCTCAAAATAGAATAGAGAAGGGCGGGCAGGGCTCCCGCAAGAGCCTCCCCCCTCTTCCCGGTCAAGATAGATGGGAAGGAGCCCTATCAAGGCCATAAACAGTCTCTTTATTTATGTACGTACACCTTTGTTTCAGGGTGGGGCCGCCCTTCCTCCTGCTAATCCGGCCATTTCCGAACCTGTCTTTCTCATCCCATTCAATGGAGGACTTTTCAATTCTTGCGATTCCCAGCCCCCTTAGCTTATTATTTTATATATATCTATATTATTATTTTATATATATCTATATATATTATTTATAAAGGGTTCCGCTCGGCTAAATAGGCTCAATGATCTCTTTCTTCGCTTCGATAGGCCGGTACGGCGCTCCGCGTGGTTATATTCATACATGTTCCGACTCGCCGGTCATTATGGATCTAGTGGCATGGCGGGGCAAAAGAAAGGGGGAGGGGGAAGCAACTACGAAGCTTCGTAGACTCGACAAGTCGCTCCGCTTATAGAATATAATGAAGCAAGCTAGCGCCTCTCCTAGTAGCGAAGGAAAGGGTCAGGAAAGGAGCAGAGAAGGGGTTGGATTTCACCTATGATCAGATCAGTGGGCAACCATAGTTGACTTTTTTCGTAGTGTTGTTAACGTTGTTGAAAGCTCATTACTTATTTAAGTAGGCCTCGCCTTTCGGAGCTGCTCCCAGCTCACACTATGGTGGAGGAGGTGCCGTGAAGATCTAGGAGTGTGAGCAGTACGAGCTGAAAGGCTCCCATACTGTTTGGAGGGCAGGGGGCATAGATGCCAAACAAACCTGACCCCTATCTATCGTCGTAGAAGCTGTTCCTAGGAAAGATTATGGTTCTCGGGTATCCAATCAATTAATCCCCCAAACCGGGGAAGCTTAAGCGGAAATGAAAGGGTAGGGTGAGGGAAAAGAAAAGGGGGGAAGCAACTCAATTTAAGGCTTCGCTCCCAGATCGCTTCGTGAGCTCATTTAGTAGACAGCGAGTGTGCGCCCCTTTAGAGAAGAGATAGGGGCGAGTACTACACGAGCTCGTAAGTAAAGTACGGAACGAGCCTTGTCTACGAAGCAGAGCGACCTCGTCTTGCTTGCTTCTGGCGAAGCTTCTCGCACTGGATAATAGGCATGGCAGGAATACGACTTTTTAGGTCGACCACTACACTACATAGAAGCGATAGCGAAGCCAAGCCGTATAAAGGCGAGCAGCCCTTATAGCAATAACAAACGGCCTACTTATAGCCCTTCCCAATTTCCAGTAGTAAAGTTTAAGCAGGATAACCCCCTCTCTATTCTTCTCTTCATGTATGTGGGCTGCCTGCCCCGTCCCGAATAGACGAACAGGAACAAGCTGAAGAAGCGAGAGAGATTTGAGATTCCGTAAGTAAATGATACTTTCTGTTTTGTCGAGAGGAAGGACCAAAATGCCTAAACAAGACAAGAACCAACTATATGCTTAACACAAACAGGTCCTCCCTCTAGCACACGGGGATCGGCCCTACGCACCGGGGACGAAGCGTAGAGGTCACTTTAGCTTGTTGTACCGGAGTGGTTCATCGTCAAAAGAACAACAATGGCTTGTAGCATTTCCTATTGATTTGTCTAGGGGATGGGATGTAAAAGAAGGCTTTATCGTCTAAAGGCAGGGGTGAGCTTTCTCACTATACCTCGCTCTTCTTTTATCCCGCCTGGTTTCTTATTCCTGTTACGTAAATTTCGTACGTAGACAGTTAGTTGCTCTGACTAGTTTTTTAGTGCAAAAAAGGACCAACGACGACCCTATCCTAAAGGAGAAGAAGGAGTAGGAGCAGAGCGGAGAATCTTTTTTGATTCCAGCCGAGAAGACTAGTAAAAGGAAGGATCAAGAATGTTATATATTTCAGGAGCTAGATCAGTTGCCGATGAACAAGTCAGAATTGCCTCAACAAAAATAGATGGAATTGGGCCTAAAAAAGCCATTCTGGTTCGTTATCGATTAGGTATCAGTGGGAACATAAAGATAAAAGAATTAACTAAGTATCAGATCGACCAAATTGAACAAATGATAGGTCAAGATCATGTTGTTCATTGGGAATTGAAGAGGGGAGAACGAGCAGACATCGAACGATTCATTTCTATTTCTTGTTATCGTGGAATTCGTCATCAAGATGGATCACCCTTACGCGGTCAACGAACTCATACTAATGCTAGGACTTGTCGCAAGCAAATTCGGAAATAAAAGAAGTCTACCGAAAGCCTTGGTACTTGTCTGATCAATCACACTGATAGCTTCAATAGTTCACTGAAATTTTGATTTGGGGATTTCACCGGTTACTAATCCAGTATCGGTATAGTAGGCCTCCTTGGCCACTCCACTAGTGGCTCGGCTTCGCCCTAGAAGCTACTGCTTACGCCTCTCTAGGCTTCGCTATCGCTCATGACTGGTATATGGATCTCTCTATGTAGTGGTGGCCTTCTAGAAGCTTCGCCAGAAGCGACTAGTCGCTTCCCGAATGCCCCTTTCCTTCGCTACTAGGAGAGTCGCTAGCTTGCTTGCATTCTAGAAACGGTAGCTTCCGCGCCCTTCCTGCCTACTGAAATAGATGTGAATGATCGTGACAGCTCTCAAAATCCTATTCAGTCTGATTAGATATGTCACTGAAAGAAAGTGATTCTGTTCCCTCTCTTTTTTTTTAGGATTCCGAGGATGGGCCGGCCCATCCTAACATCATTTATGAGGAGCCGGACGACAAAGCCTCCTCCTCAGATAAAGATGTCTCCGACGCAACTCTCCCGGCAATCAAAACTTTCTCTATTTATATTTTTGTTTTTTGGCGGGTTCGGTCAGGAGGGACAAAAGAGGGATGCTTTCTATCAGTCAAAAGCAGATACCGCCCCCCATGCTCCTACGGTCCACTTACCGAGGAATAGAAAGGAAGGACCCGGGGCCAGAGCAAGTTGGGTTGGGGTATAGAGCCGTAAGCGCGGTGGGGGGTGACAAAGGACGTGCTCGTACGGTTCATATAAGGAAATGAAAAAGTCATTGATTGTTGGGAACTTTCACTCCTCTATATTCGAAATATGCCTTTCTAGGAGCATTACGATCTGCAGCTCAAATGGTCTCTTATGAAGTCTCTATTGGTCTTATTCTTATTGTGCGCCTTGTGAGCGCGTTTGGATCCGCGAAGGAAATCGCTCGGATGTTCCCCTAACCCAACCCGGGAACGGACCGGAGGGAACCGCAGCATGGGGAATGTCCGCGTCTCGTCGCAAGGCTCATTTTGAGTTGTGGGTCATAGGGCGGGCAGCTTTTTCTGATCAAGGGCCGGGGCACAAGGGTCCTAGTACTATCCAGGTGCGAAGAAGCCCGGAGGTGACTGCAATGAGCAGAAATCTCACTCACCGGCCTAAACGACGAGCAAACACTCGAACGTGAGAGCAAGGGATCACCCAACGAATGGACGAGCTCAAAGGGGGGAGGAGAGAGGGGGGGCAAGAACCATGTTTTCAGAGAAGTGGCGGTCCGAATCTTATCTGAACTGCGAGAATAACTGACTAAGCCGTGCCATAAGGGGTCATTCTCCAAACGGGACGGGACCAAGCCTTTAGGTTGTTAAAGTAGGTTGGGTGACAGATCGGCCATAGGAGTACTCCGGGATATAAACCAGGGCAACAAAAGTGGAGCATACGGCGATGCCGCCCGTTTTCGTTTCGTGGGAGTCCCCGGCAGAGGAAAGGGCTGTAGGTGATGGCGCGTTCTGCTTCTTATCTAGAGAGGGGCGCTGAAATCCTTTCTATGGGCTCGTGCGTGGCAGCTGGTATAGATGAATAAAGGCGGACCGCTTGAACGGGACCTATTCTCTTAATATAATAGGCGGCAAAGCGGAATAGAAAAGCACGGACGAGCCACATGCAGGGAAACTTGCACGTGTGGTTCTGGCCGGGGACCCCGGTATACTGTACTAATATGTGTAGGTCCCCGTAATTCGAGTGAGATTGTCATGGCGCAAAAGCAGATATGGTCCGGTATTCCCTTGTTCCCTGTATTGGTTATGTTCTTTATTTCTTGTCTAGCAGAAACTAATCGAGCTCCGTTTGATCTCCCAGAAGCGGAAGCTGAATCAGTTGCAGGCTATAATGTAGAATATGCGCGGGATGCGATCCTTAATAGTTCACTGTTGGCGGAAGCCAATGTCCCGGGGTCCCGGGGACTCATTCTGACTGAAACAAGGGGCGGGTCTTTACCAACTTAAAAATCTGCTATTTTAGGGAAGCCAAAAAACGTGAGCGCCTAGCGCGAGCCTTATTGAAAAGGCCCTTTACTAAAAACATAGAAGGTAAGGCCGGCTTTCGAGCTGTAGCTTTACAACCATAGGGCTTAGATCGGCCCTTCTTATTATATTAGTAAGATAGGTTGCTTGAGCGCATTTTGACCCTTTCTATTAGTAAGGTTGTCGTATCGATCAAGGCGAAACTTGAGTTTGATTGCAGGGCGCGCGTTAGCGCTTTACTAATAAGATAGAAGGGGCTTTTCTTGTTTAGTAAAGTCTCGCTTTTTGATAGGAGTAGGTGCGGCAGGGCACTCTTCATTCGAAACTAATGAATGTCAGGTCGGGGCTTTCTGCCTTGTTATCAAAAAGGGGGTTGGGTAAAGCAAACTCCCTCCTTGGACGAGCACGGGCTTAGTCAAGTAGAACCGGGTTGCGCTGCTGGATGCTCCGATCGAAAAGAAATCAGTGGGGCCATGCCGGTACGACTGAATATGCGTTAGAAAGGTCAATCCCTCCCCTACGACACAAAAAAAAGCGGGCCGAACTTCTAACAGCCCGCCCGCTTCCATAGAACAATATCGTGGCAACGTAGACCTAAGTGAAGTGGTCATATTGGATCCTTGGGAACCATCACAAGTACGGCCGACATCTATTTATTTAAACGAGAATGCCGTGTCGTCCAGCGGAGCCTAGAAGAAGATGACTCGCGCAGACAGCTGACTCCTTTTCAATAGAAAAGAATAGCCAAACCAGCCCAGCTGGCTGGTCAATCTCAGAAAGAAGATAGGCCGGCAAACCGGAGACGTACGACCACGGTCCCGACCTTACCAGCACCGGGGGTGTACTAATCAATGAACCCCCGAAACCTACTTTCTTTTCTGACAAAATCAACCAAGCCTAACCGGTCACGACATGTTGTTGATATTGATTGAGTTGGAGGGACTTTCGATTACTTCATCCATCCATAAACCTAGACCCCGATAACCTTCGTAACCAAAGCGTCACGACAACATCCAAAGGTCACCCTTGGATTCTTAGGGGGGCAAGGAAGAGGCTGTTATGTTAGTTGTAGCGCGCCTTCCCTCTTTATAACACTTCGGAAAGATTTTTCAGTCTTTTCTTATGATGACCTGGTCGAGAGAGTACGATACATCGGTGTAAAAGATTGATCCCTTTGGATCTTGGTCCATGATGGCCTTTTGATTAATAGAACTGGAAGAGGAGGAAAAGAAATAGCTTATGATGACCATCTATTTGAGTCGATCATTTCGTAGATCTAATTCAAGTTTTTTTTGATGCAGTGGAAAGGCCTTAAAATCTGAAGTTTGACGCTTAAAGGAAGAAATGTTCTTGGTGGATGCAGGACTTGCGACCGCCAGAATGAGTATGCAGGATGCGCCTAAAGGAGTTCCAATCAACCGAGCCACCAGGTTTGAGAATAAGGTGGGATCCCTGGATCTAGTGGCCAGCGAATCACTGATCAAAAAGCAGATTTTTTTTAGATTCTTCATGGATCTAGTGACCGGTGAATCATTGATCAAAGAGCGAGCTGCCGCCAGGTTTAATGATTTGGTGGGATCCTGTAGTGGCTGGTGAACCGCTTCTTCTTCTTCCACGAAGATTCACACAAAACCGAGCTTGGATGGAACTGAACAAGATTTGGCGAACGGGTCAAAGGCTTTTTTATTGATAAAGTAAAAGGAGGTTATTCAGTAGCCATCGCGGGTTTCATTACTTTTATTCCATTCTGTCTTCTCATAAGAAGAGGAAGGATATCGAATGATCAATTCACCATTGAGAGCATTAAGCCCAAAAGGACGAATATTGTGGTGTTCTAACAGCAGCAGTCAAACGGGGGCGTGAATGCGAGATGCCAGCGGAAAAGAAAAGGATAGAAGCTGGAGACTGGCCTATATTCCTACTAATGTGATCCCCATTACTTCAAATATGTTCTACACTACGATATATTGCTCTGATGTTTTTACAATTATCTTTTTTGAAGCAGATAGTTCACAGTGCTCATTCTATCGATACTGGGAAATAAAAAAAAATAATGTTTACACTCAATTTTCATTACGAAGATGTATCACGTCAGGATCCGTTGCTCAAACCGAATCACGCCAACGTTATGGAAGTTCCTGGATCGTGTAAAATAAGAGTAGTACCAAAGGCAGCACCTTCTGATTTCATAATCAAAAATGGAAAATTGGCTATGGAGATTCCGTGCGGTCAGAAATTAATACAGACACAAAGGGCTTCGACAGGAAAGTCGTTTCGATCCAATCCATTCTTGGGGTCAAATAAAGACAAAAAAGGATATGTAAGTGACCTAGCACGGCAAAGCACTCTCCGAGGGCATGGAATGTCTCATTTTTTGGTAAGAATCTCCGCAGTAATGTCTCTGTTAGATTTTCCGGTCGAAATACGGGAAAAGTCCATTCAATTCTTGATGGAAATGGAGTTTTGCGAATTCTCCCCGGAACTGGAAGATCATTTCGAGATCTTCGAACATATTCGAGGGTTCAATGTCACTATTGTAACTTCGGCCAACACACAAGATGAGACTTTACCACCGTGGAGCGGCTTTTTTCAAAAAGATGAGGGGGAAAGTCAGTAAGATGTCGGAGAAGCAAAATATACGAGATCACAAACGTAGATTGCTCGCGGCTAAGTATGAATTGAGACGAAATCTTTATCAATTTGTAAAGATACCGATCGATCTAGTGATATATCGTCTTGGTAGCATCAAACCAATAGAACAAGGGTTAGCTCTGCAGCTGGTCTACAAGCAAGGTAAGTAGGTCCATGCGACCGGACCCGGATGTACCCTTTAGCCGCGAGGGGAACCGGGTAAACAAAGTCGCGATCAGAATGAATGGTAGTTCGTTGGGCCTGTCTTTTGCTCCCAGAGGTGCTGGTTCGAATCCAGTTTGTGACAACCACAAAGCCTTTGATCATAGAATATCTCGGGACCCCCGCTAGTAAAGGGCTCTAGCAGCTGCACTTTTTTTTTATGATGCATCGAATGCTTCCTCTGCTTTCAGTCAAAATAAGGTCAACCCACGAAGGGTTGTGAGGCTGAGGAAGGTACAGCATCACATTTGACTACACAACTTCTCCGTCTTTTTTTAGACGGTATGGCGGCGACCTATATTATTTATTAAAAATTATAAACTTTTATAAAAATTAAAATGTTGTAGTTCAATTAAAATGTGAGGCTAAGAAACTTTTATAAAAATTAAAAGATGTCTAATTTTTTAATAAGGTATTCCCGGGCGACGTGTCGCCCGGGATAAATTTTCATTAAAAATTAAAATATTTTTAATAAAAATAAAAATATTTTATAAACTTTTATAAAAATTTTAATGTTGTAGTTCAATTAAAAGGTGAGGCTAAGAAACTTTTATAAAAATTAAAATGTCGTTGTACATTAGATGTTCAACGGATGAGTCGATATGCTATCGTTGTACATTAGATGTTCAACGGATGAGTCGATATGCTATCGTTGTACATTAGATGTTCAACGGATGAGTCGATATGCTATCGTTGTACATTAGATGTTCAACAGATGAGTCGATATGCTATCGTTGTACATTAGATGTTTAATGGATGAGTCGATATGCTATCGTTGTACATTAGATGTTCAACGGATGAGTCGATATGCTATCGTTGTACATTAGATGTTCAACGGATGAGTCGATATGCTATCGTTGTACATTAGATGTTTAACGGATAAGTCGATATGCTATCGTTACACATTAGATGTTCATCGGCTCAATTATTACGATGATAGTCATAACAAACGTAGCAAAACTACTTAGAAATCACCCATAAGTAGCTAGAACATGATAAGTAAGTGTCTCAATCTCCGGTGAATTATTTCCTTCTTGATCATCCTCTTCGCGATGATTCTCTGCTATCGTTACACATTAGATGTCCAACGGATGAGTCGATTTGCTATCATTGTACATTCACTACAACAATCGGGGTTTTCCCCAGCAACATTTCGGGGCTTTCCCCAGCGACATGTCGCTGGGGAATAGTCGTTGGGGAATCCTCGTCAGGGATACAATCCCCAACGATAATCCCCAACGAAGATGTGGGTCCTACTCGTATTTCAGTCAAACAATTTGTGCCACGGTGGCAAAGTTTTCCCCAACGACATGTCGCTGGGGAAAGTTTTTTTTTTAAATTTTAGAATCACTTTTCCTTAGCAACAAGTCGCTGGGGGAAATTTTTAAAAAAATTTTAGAATCATTTTTCCCCAGCGAGAAGTCGTTGGGGAATATTTTTTAAAACATTTGGAAAATACTTTCCCCAGCGACATGTCGCTGGGAAAAGATTTTATTTAATCAAGTTTTTAAAAAATTTAAAATTTAAAAAATTTAAAATCAAGTTTCCCCAGCGACATGTCGCTTGGGAAAACGTTTTTAAAAAATTTAAAATCAAGTTTCCCCAACGACATGTCGCTGGGGAAAACGTTTTAAAAAAAATTAAAATTAAGTTTCCCCAGCGACATGTCGCTGGGGAAGAGTCTGCATTTTTTTTAAAATACAGCCTGCACAGGAGGCGTTTTCCAGATTTTTTAAAATCTACCAAATAACAAACCTGTATCAAAACCTGTATAGACTCATCACAACTTGTACCAAAACACAAATACAAAGTAGGATCGTGTTCGATATACTTGTTGTACATTAGATGTTCAACGGATGCAAAACTCAAACCTGTATAAACCAATATAGAATCTACCCAAATACATTACAACTTGTACCAAAACACAATACGATCAACGCATTTGATATAATAAAGCTAAATACGTTCAAAATCCGAATAAACACAATATAATCTACAAAACAGGTGACGAAGTCACAAGACTTCCTTTATCCGCAAGAGGAACGAGTCTGTCTCCTGGTTGGTTCTCCTGGAGCTTCAACTACTCCAATTCATTCTCCAGGATCTTCATCGACTCCAATTTATTCTCCAGGAGCTTCAACGACTCCAATTTATTCTCCAGGATCATCATCGACTCCAATTTATTCTCCAGGAGCTTCAAGAAATGCAGAGTGCTCAAACTGCAAGCACTTGCTTGATAAGATAACGGTACTCGAGGCAATGTTAGAAATGTATAAGAATCCGAAACAACACACACTTAATTCAGCTGCACTACTTCACGAAGTTTACAATGACATGAGAAAACTTGATTTGGAGTAGTTTGTCATTTGGAATGTAATTCGTATGCTTTAAGTGTCTGTTTGTAAGTCTCGTATGATTATCAGTCTAATATATTTAAGTGTCTGTTTGTAACTCACGTATGATTATCGGTCTTAGACCTCGCTTGTGTTACTACAAGTGGAATGTATAATATTTAACTAAATGAATGTTTGTTTTTGTGTTACTTGACGAATGTGCGTCTTGAAAAAGTATACGGTATATCATGTTCAACTATAGAAGGGTAGTGCATATCCTGACCGAACCGAGAAAACGGAGTGCTTTTCTTATATAGTTATTATTTATCAAATATATAATAATTATTTTATAAATAATAATATATAATTATAAAATATATTCTATAAATAATACTGATTTAAAAACTATATATTTTTATTACAATGTTTCCCGGGCGACATGTCGCCCGGGAAATATTAAAACACGTTAATTAACACTAATCACAACCCTTAAACATTCATGTGAATTATTTTTTTTGATAAAAACTTTCCTGGACGACATGTCGCTCGGGAAAGATGAGCGGGAAAAATTGCGGCCAAGATTTTCCTTGATGTTTTGGTCAAATTTTATACCAGCTTATCCCGGGCGACATGTCGCCCGGGAACACCTAATCGAACTTTGACTAAAAAGTCTATCAGAATTTATGCCACGTCGGACAGACTTTTGTCGTTTAGTGGGTTTTCCCGGGCGACAAATGTCGCCCGGGAAAACTTCGTCACCTGTTCTACTTTTTCTTGTAGTGTGTGATCCATGCATGTCACAAATTATACCACCATTTAATTGGCTAATTTCCAGATTCCAATATTATATCCCAACGTTCCAAATTTTCCATAATTTTTACGCCACGGAAGAATACTCGCGTCCGCAGACATGATTACACGTGGACCTTTGCCCGACAAGGGACCCACTCCGATTACTAACAGTCGCAAGCGAAATACTAGGAAATCCTAGTATTAGGCTTGGCTATAAATAGGGGTCATTTCACACCCCAAAAAGGTACATTCTGTCTGACAATTAATACACACACATACTCCAACATTCTCTGATTCTCTGACAAACATGTATACTTACTCTCACGTCGGAGCTTAATCGTGGGGTTCGCCTTGCGGTAAGGCTAACGGTTTACTCTCATTTGTGTAGATTACCATCTCATTACTTAGATTAGTACAAGATCAACATCATATTCTATCTCTTCACCCCCTACACGGTTTTTGTACTACCAAGTTGGCGCCATCCGTGGGACCGATATAACTGCGTTCCTTGAAAATACTCACCATGAGCAACCACGAACAACCTACCCCTAGCCATCCCAAGTCTGATGTGCGGAATACGACAGGGAAGAACAAACAAACCCCCCCAAGACTCCGTGAGAACTACATCCGCTGTAGATCTCGAAGAGTTCTGCGAAAAGCACTATGAGAAACTACTACCAATTATGGCAGATAAGTATGAGTATGAGAAGAAAAAGAAAGAAAAGCTGGAGGAAGTAAAAGCGAGGCTTGACTTTGGCGATGCCCGGAAGAAGAGCACTAGGGCGCAAGAATCAGCGTATTATAAGTCCAGGACAATATCGCCAAGAAGACAGAGACGCTCTCGCAGCCCGCGCCACAATCCTAGCGTCTTCACTAGGTTGAGGCGCGAAAGGTCAAGATTGCCACGGCATGAATACAAGAACAAGGAAAGAAAAGAAAGCACCGTGTTCAAGAGACTCGGAAGCGGAGGACGGATTACATCCGCGCACTTCGATAGCTGTCAGGAAAGCTCAAGGTATACGGAAAATTACTCTAAAAGCGAAGATAGTGAAGGTGGGCACTGGAAGTCTAAATTGCGAAGAAAAAAGTCCAGTGTCGAAGATGATGATCTCTCCCAACCTTGGGTATGTGTCGAGACTGATTCGTTCACGTCTCGAATCCCTCACTTCAACTTCCCGAAAACGCGAATGCCAAACCATGTGAAAACATACAACGAAAGCGAAGATCTTGAAGATCACTTGAAAATCTTCTAGGCGGCAGCAAAAACGGAGAGGTAGGCCATGCCAACATGGTATCACATGTTTAATTCCACACTCACCGGAAACGCTCAGGTGTGGTTTGACGATCTTCCCCCAGAATCAATAGACAGTTACAACGATATAAGAGAAGCATTCCTGAAAAACTACCTCCAACAGAAAAAGTGCATCAGAGACTCCATAGTGCTCCACAACATCAAACAAAGAGACGGAGAGTCCACAGAAGATTTCATACAAAGGTATAAGTTGGAAAGTGGAAATGTTAAAGGAGCACCGGAGTGCATGAGAATCTCCAGATTCGTGCACGAAATCACAAATCTTGAACTTATCAAAAGATTTCACAAGAAAATTCCAAAAACAGTAGACGAAATGATGCAGGTAGCCATGTCTTTTCTTCAAGGGCAAGAGGCGGCCTCAAATCAAGAAAGGAAAAAAGTCCCTTAGGCCTGGAGACACCAGGAAGGGGGTCATAGGCATAATTTCAAAAAAGGGGGCGGCTTCCGCAGCCAACATAAGACAGAGAAAAGACCAAATATGTTCACTCTTCTCACAAAAACCCCGAAGGAGATTTTGGCCTTAGAAAAAGGAAAATTCAAAACCTCACCTTCGATGACAACCCCGGTTGAAAAGCGAAACGCAAACAAGTTTTGCGAATTTCATGGAGAAGTGAGGCATAATATAGATGAATGCAACCATCTAAGGAAGCAAATTGAGGATATGCTCAAAGCAAGGAAATTGTCGCACATAATCCGGGAGCTGAAGCAAAGTAGCGGAGAAAGAACAGCCGAAAAAGAAAGGTGAAACCTCCGGAAAAGAGAAACCTCAGGAAATTTTAATGATTCAGTCACAACAAAAGGCAGTAAGGCAGAAGATAACTCAAAGTTTCTCACCCAACCTCGAAATATCATTCCCATCCCTGGGAAACGATGAGGGAGCAGAAGGCCCCCTAATAATAGAAGCAGAGATTGTAGGTCACCT
>BQNB010004284.1:60353-98328 GCA_026074375.1 Tanacetum coccineum
GCTACTAGGAGAGGCGCTAGCTTGCTTCATTATATTCTATAAGCGGAGCGACTTGTCGAGTCTACGAAGCTTCGTAGTTGCTTCCCCCTCCCCCTTTCTTTTGCCCCGCCATGCCACTAGATCCATAATGACCGGCGAGTCGGAACATGTATGAATATAACCACGCGGAGCGCCGTACCGGCCTATCGAAGCGAAGAAAGAGATCATTGAGCCTATTTAGCCGAGCGGAACCCTTTATAAATAATATATATAGATATATATAAAATAATAATATAGATATATATAAAATAATAAGCTAAGGGGGCTGGGAATCGCAAGAATTGAAAAGTCCTCCATTGAATAGGATGAGAAAGACAGGTTCGGAAATGGCCGGATTAGCAGGAGGAAGGGCGGCCCCACCCTGAAACAAAGGTGTACGTACATAAATAAAGAGACTGTTTATGGCCTTGATAGGGCTCCTTCCCATCTATCTTGACCGGGAAGAGGGGGGAGGCTCTTGCGGGAGCCCTGCCCGCCCTTCTCTATTCTATTTTGAGGATCCCTCTGAGGAGGCTTTCCGGACTCGTAAAAGACGGCTAGGAACAAGAATAGGGTCAGTAGTCTCTGCCGTTGCAGGTCCTTCTCCTTCCGCTGAGATGGCCCTCTTTTTTGTTTTGTTTGTTCACCGCGGCACGAAATCATGAAGAAGCTGGAATAACTCAGAAAGAGAGTGGCGCCTAGCCGTTGAGAGCGTCTGTTGTCTTTGTAGAGGAACAGTACGATCTTGGACTGGCCCCCTTCGCATGACCTAGAAAGAAAAAGAAGTCCGTGCTACTATAAGGCCTCTAAACTCCTCCCTCAGGACACTGTTGCGTTGCCCATGGGGACGGGCTAGCCCCGACTTCCATAGGTCCTTGGTTCGACCTCCTAATGAGAATTGAGGTCCTTGCGCGGGCGTCTCATCCCTAAGACTTGTTTGCTCTGTATGGAGTGCCCCGTGGTTCCTCGAGTGCCAGCCGCAGAGAGGAATGCCATCAACTAGGGCGCTATTGGCCACTAACCACTCGCTCGCCGGACGCTCGGGCTCCGCGTTTCAAGTTCGTTATCCTAACCGTATCCTCTGCTCCACCGGGAGCCTGACCCCTTCTTCTATCTTATCTACTGCCTTGCTCCTCGGCTCCATACTGCTCCAGCCGCTCGCTGTAATAGCTTGCTTCTCGGGTGGCTCGCACCCAGGGTGGTGCGGCTGAGCCAGAGTGGGCTCAGCAGTCGGCCTATCTTTCCGGGCGCACGCATAAAGGCATGATTAGTTCCACAAATCTCACTGCACTGACCATAGTAAACTCCTTCTCGTTGTACCGAAATAGAGATTTGATTTAAACGACCAGGTACAGCATCACATTTGACACCTGAGGAAGGTACAGCCCAACTATGAAGTACATCAGCAGATGTTACAATAATACGTAGATGACTTTTGGCTGGTACAACCACTCGATTGTCCACTTCTAATAAACGTAATTGACCCAATTCTAGATCATCTTCTGGAATCGTATAACTGTCAAAAGTGAGTGACTGTTCATCTGAACTGTTATAGTCCGAATACTCATAAGGTTGGGTCGACGCCCGTCTCCCCCCAAACTGTACTTGCAAGTTTCCCCGCAAAAAGCTCTCCACGCCTACTCTTAGAAAGAAGACTCTTTTTCTTTAGTTAGTACCGACCGTAAGACCCTTTATGAGTAAGGGGAATCGAAGGCCGGGGAAAGTTTATTGGCAACAGGGAACCCTTTCTCACCCAGTCCTACCTACCCTATGTATTCGAGGGGGGGGGCTGGAACCGAAAAAGACCTGGTTCCGCACATATGAGACAGGCAGAAGGTATGGGACGACCAGTTCACCATGGAAAGCGAATTCGATCCTATAGTCGTCTTCTTTGTTCGATAAATGCGCAGTGGAAAGGGATGCTAGTCGGCTCGGAGAAGTTGTAGGCCCCAATAAAAAAGATCAAGAGTGATTCCTCACCTATCCTGTCAGGGGCCCAGTTGAACGCTCGAGTATAGATTCCCTATGCTCATCGGCCGGGGCCGGCCGGCCCGTAGATCTGGATCCATCCATAGACCTGACCTGATATCGTTTGTCCAAAAAGAAAAAAAGTAGGTTTTTAGTAGTAGTTCATGAGACCTCGAATTCCCGCGTTCCAGCTTGCATTATGCCAACAAGTCCCACCCCCAACTCTAGCTGAGAAGTTGAGTCACCCTTCTTTTTTTTGTTTTTTCTGAAAAAGAATCGAATAAAGAAAGAGATAGTCTATATCCTGTATCGATCATAGGATCACTCTATGAATAGGTAAATTCTCTGTGACCTCCCACCGTTCACGACATCCCTTGCTTCTCGCTGCGAACGGCTCCTCGGTGGAAGAGTAGAAGCGCTGGTCCCCTTCGGTCAAGTTGCTTGTACCTGCTGTTACCTACCGTAGGACCTCCGTCCCCGAAGCGAAGAAAGAGGAGCAGGAACAAGAGGTTGTCCTCTCCCGGCCCAGTAGTTCCGCAACTACTACCGTGGTTGTTGCCAACGGGGATCCCCCATTCCGAAAGGTTACTGGGCCGGCCGTTAGGTCCAAAGTTGTATGCCACAGCTATGGTGCCGATAGATTCACTACTTCAGCGCCGTTATCGGACATTTCAGGCTGAGCATCTATTTCTCGTATATCGCTCCACACCGAGAAGAGGGATGTGTACCTCCAGCAACAACAAGATGGAACCATAGGCTTCTATGCTGGGAGCATTTCGGGGTATAGGTCTAACCATCTCAACTCCCCGTTTCTGGCATGCTATAGTTATTTAAGTCTCTCGACGGCGGGAATGGGAGATTACCGGTAAGCCAGATGCTTCGCGAACCATATTCTTAAGGCATTTCGTTGCACTTAAATCACCCTCGTGAAGAGGCGCACTCCGATACCATTGATGTCCAATAGCTTTGATAGTAATGGCTGGATTTACTACTACCTCGTCCATTGAGTATAAGAGAGCAAATGATGGTATAGCAATGAACATCGGGATGATACTAGGAAATATGGTCCGAAGAATCTCGATAGTAGTTCCATGAACAATCCTTTGCGGGATTGGATTTTTTTCTTTTTGGAAATGCCATAAAGCGCGAACCAAGATCCGTGATACGAAAACCAAAATCAGAATAAGGAAGAAAAAGATATCGTGATGTAAGTCTATTATTCCTTGCATCATAGGTGTTGCTGCGTCTTGAGATCCTAATTGCCATGGTTCCGCTGCATCACAAGGAGCAATTGTGAGAAATAGCCATTCTAGAACAATCATTTGATCTGTTTCATTCTTTGACTGCTCTGCTCCCCCAAAAAAATGGAGAGACTTGTTCTTGCTCTTCCAATTCAGGAAGACTGATTTCGCCGGTTGGTCCAACCAAGAAAGACATGGGAATTTCGGGCGTCAGATTCTTCTTCTTAATGGGTATTACAGGTCGGGTACTAAATAAAGAAAAAGAGTCTTCTTCTATGAGAATAGGAGTGCGAGAGCGTTTTGGGGGAAACTTTGCAAGTATTGTTTGGGGGAGACGGGCGTGACCAAAACCTTATGAGTATTCGGACTATAGAACATTTCAGTCGTTATGAACAGTCACTAACTTTTGACAGTTATTCGATTCCAGAAGATGAGCTAGAATTGGGTCCAATTCACGTTTATAGAAGTGGACAATCGATTGTGGTTGTACCAGCCAAAAGTCATCTAGTATTATTGTAACATCTGTGATTTGTACTTCATAGTTGGGACCCTCCATCTCATGCTGTCTAAATGTGATGTTGTACCTGGTCGTTTTAAATCAAATCTCTATTTCGGTTACACAACAAGAAGAAGTTTTGTTACTGTTTGGTCTGAGTAGTGAGTTTATGGAACTAATCATGCCGTTTATGTGTGCTGCCGGGAAATGATTAGGCCGATTGTAGAGCCAACTCTTGGCTCAGCCGCACCACCTGGGTGCGAGCACCCGTGAAGCAAGATATTACAGAGCGGATGTGAGCAATATGGAGCCGAGGAGCAATGGCAGGTAGAGAAAATAGAGAACCGGGGTCGGCTTCCCAGGTGGAGAGAGGATACGGTTAGGATAACGGAAACTTGAAAGGGAGCCTGAGCGTCCGGCGTGCGCGAGTGGTTATGTGGCCATTAGCGCCCTAGTTGATGGCATTCCTTCTTTGTGGCTGGCACTCGAGGAAACACGGGGCACTACATACTAGAGCAACAAGTCTTAGGGATGAGACGCCACGCAAGGACTCACTTCTCATTAGGAGGTTCAAACCAAGGACCTATGGAAGTCGGGCTAGCCCCTCCCCAATGGGCAACGCAACAGTCTGTCCTGAGAGGGTTGGGGAGTTTTAGAGGCCCTTATCGTAGCACGGACTTTTTTTCTTTTAGGTCATGCGAAGGGGGCCTAAAGTCCAAGATCGTTCTGTTCCTCTACAAAGACAACAGTACGCTCTCAAACGGCCTAGGAGCCACTCTCTTTATGAGTTTTCCAGCTTTTTCATTGATTTGTTGCCTGCGAGTGCTACAACAAAACAAAAAAAGAGGGCCATCTCAGCGGAAGGTAGATAGGACCTGCAACGCATGAGACTACTGACATATTCTTGTTCCTAGCTGTCTTTTACGTGTCCGAAAAAGCCTCCTCAGACGGGATCCTCCGCAAAATAGAAATAGAGAAGGGAGTGGCAGGGCTCCGCAAGCCTCCCCCTCTTCCGGTCATAGGATAGAAGGGAAGGAGCCCTATACAAGGCATAAAACCGTCTCTTTATTTATGTACGTACACCTTTGTTTCAGGGTGGGGCCGCCCTTCCTCTTGCTAATCCAGCCATTTCCGAACCTGTCTTTCTCATCCTATTCAATGGAGGATGACTCGCGCAAACTCACCCCTTAAAACCTATCTATAAATGATATAGATACACCAAGGGACGAAATCACGCGAGAGCAATAAATCCGGAAGCAGTATAGAGTGTTCCCGGGTCGTTATGTCCCAACGAGGCTAGAAATAGGAAAATGAGAAAGAGGAACGATTTTGATTGGTCGTTTGAATGTCTACAAGAGAATGATTGGGCAATAAAGACTGATAAAAATAAGCAATAAGCACATAAAACAGCAGAAAGAGAATAAGATTGGAACAAGAATCAAAAATATGAAAAAGGCAAAAAAACGCTCAAAAAACTTCTACACTAAGCAGAAATACGCTCAAATAAACTTAAGACACAATAAATAATGCTAAATAACTTCAAATAAGCAAATACAAAAAGCCAATTAAACTAAATTAAACAGATATACATAACAGTACTTAACAACAGTACTAAACAGTTTTAACTACCAGTACTAAACTTGAGTTATAGTACTGCTGGCTAAAGTTAGTACTGTTAGCTTAAGGTTAGTATGCTAGGCTAATAAGACACCAAAGACACAAGAAATAAACAAATAAGCTAAAACAAAATTCACCTAACCTTAATAAGTCAACTTTGTAATAGGATAAGAAGAAACTAGAATAAACTAAATGGACAAATTAGCTATAAGCTAACAAACTGGAAATTATTTGAAAACTACTTGAAAGGGAAAATAAGCTTATAAGCTTACTCCTAAAACAGTAAAGGGAAAATGGTTTTAATCTATTCGAAAAAAGCTTAAAACTCAATCTTAAAATAAGCTGAAATAATTAAGCTAGGTGAGTCTAAATTGAACTAAACAGCACTAACAGTACTAACTTGGATGTTAGTACTGCCTACATCTTGAATCTAAGAAAATGAACAACAACCACCTAGCAGTCATTAACTTGGACGTTTAGTTACTGCTCAAAAGTGAAAACTAGCAGTACTAACTTAAGGTTAGTACTGCTAGTTGAAAATACCCCTTAAAAATCATTTTTTCTTTAAACTAATTAAAACAGATTATCTATTTAACAAAAGAAGACACTTATATAAGCAATTTTAATTTAGATTTAAGCACTTAAATTAGCTGGAATGGCATGGGCTAGTGATTAACTCAAAAATCTAACAGTGTTAACAAATGAACTAACAGTACTAAGCCAATACAAATAAGCACCAAACATAGACTGATAAATGCACAATGAGCAGTTCTACCAAATATATAAGAAAAACAAGGAAAAAGTGAAACTTAACAACACCCTTTGCTCAAAACAGGGTTTCAAACAAAGATCTACAAGCTCGAGCTTGCTATAAAAGAAGCTAGTGAGAGTCCATAAGCCCTTCAGAAACTGGCTTATCATCCATAACATTAAGCTGTGGTATAATTGAGAGTGATATTGTGATTTTTCTTATACTATTAACTTTTTCATTTTTCTCATGAAATAGCTTAATGAGTAAGTGTGGTGTGAGCTTTTTGAACACAAAAACAATATGATTAATAAACTTAACACTGGTATTGTAAATTGACTTAAAAACTCAAATTTGCATTAAAACTTGAAAGTGTTACAAAGCTGAAAGTAAAAGCTGTAAATGACTTGGAAATTTAAGCTAAGATTAAATAGTAACTAGTTACTAAGAAAACTCAAAACTAGATGCCTCAAAGGCTTACAAAAAAAGCTTATTTATAAGCCGTAAGTCTTGGCTTGCTGCTTGTGCTTTTTGTAGAGATAGAAACAAGTGTGCTTGTTGTGTGAGACAAGTCTAAAGCAAATTCCAGCCTTTAATTTCTTTTGTGCTTCTTTGGAATCAAATCTCAGCATTGACATGCTCTTTGGGAATGGTAAGAGGATTGCCAACTTGGATTTATACAACTGGGGGGGGGGTTAGTAGGGTGGATGAAATGATTTTGGCTAGGGAGAGAAGTGGTTTTGCAGGGAAATGAAAAGTTGAGGGGGAGAATACAGTTGTAACTGGGTTGTTGGGCGGGAACGAAGGCTTTTAGGGAGTAGGATGATTTGGTCCTCAAGTCTGTATATCTTAAATGTATTCTTACCTGTTTGGCAACTTGATCCATCCTTTCTTATAACTTTGTAATACAAACTTTTAGATTGGCAGTTTTTAGCCCCTCAAGTTGTATTTTCTTCATTTTGATGACTTTTGACTTTGCCCTTTCCACTCCGTGCTTGGATTTGTTTGTCTTTGGCTTTCTTTTTGCTCCTTTTCTTGAATATCCGTTTCCTGCACAATACAAATTCAAACATACAAATACAATGTATTTTTGGTACGTTTTTAGTCATTTAAGTCCGTTTTTAATGGAGAATGGTATGTGTAATTAAGCACATACCAAAATCCCCCATACTAAGGTATTGCCGTGTCCTCACGCAAATTATGAAGTAAATACTCAAGAAAACTAAGAATCTAGGCCCCCTCGACTAATTACCTTGAAAAAGTAGCAAAGTGTTCGTCAAGGGGAACAAAAGAATCAAAAGCTTTGACAAGTCCCGCTTTTACCATTTTTTATATGTACACTAACTATCACTAATATTTTTTGGATTTTTCTTTCTTTTTCTTTTCTTAAGTAACATGCTCGACTTCCTTTATTTTGTAAACACTAGGATCATAAAATGAGAAGGGCCCATAGAATAATCTACGGATGTCCTAACGAATAAATTCATCGTCCCCAATTTTTCACTAGTTCTAAACCAAGCAATTAAACAAGATCATTTGTCAATTATAAAGTTAACTGTGAGCACTTCAACTTCAGGACTTGTGACTATTAACTTCCCAAACATGGATATATGAATTTAAATGTGCTGTACTCATTTAACTCAACCATACGATAACATATTACATAGTGTATTCAGATGAATCAAGACTCCAAAGCAACAACTTTTTAGGACCTTAGCAACTGCAAATTGATTTTCAAAAGAAAAACGAAAATTAAACGTAGAAACTTTTTTGCCAACATCTTTATCATTTTAATAATAAGTTCTTAAAGCTGGAATTGCATTGTTTTTTTGAACACCTACCTAGGCCCTCGCTCCCTAGTAGGATATCACAAACCAACGACCGGTGTTATTGTTCTTAGTTTGAAAACCCACCCCGTTGTTAGGTAGTGGGAAATCACATCAACACCTCTTCCTAATATGCGCTAAGGATAGGTGTCACGCGATCGCTTTGAACCCTCACCCTAGACTCGGCTTCCTGATGAGATATCACAACACACTAAATCCCTAGAAGTAAAGACGTCTTAGTTTGAACCCCTACTTCGTGGTTAGCGGAGCGGTGATATCACGGAACTTCTTTTATTGCTCCATATACTCATAATGTATGCTTTCATTGGCGTAATTTTCAATATTCATGTATTTTTGCATTCCATATTTCATTCATGCTTCTTTGTCAGCATTTTAACTTTCAAAATACTAGAACAGAAAAAAAACTCGTTTTATAAGAATCAAGTTACAAGTTTGAAGCTATTTCTAAAAAAATCGATGGACTAGTCTGAATTGAAATGAGCAGTATGATTAGGCGGACTTAATGGATTAATGGAGAATATAAGCCACTAGTTATTCATTATAGTTTTTAGAAGAAATCTCGCCTCAGCACATAAACTTCAAGTTTAACTTCTATCACTTCTTGTTCTTCACCTTGTGATAAAGCTTAGCCTAACAATTGGAGGGGGGGAAACTAGCTAGGGACAAACTGCCCGATCGAGTCACAAATTATTCTCATTCTACCCCTATTAGGAGAAATGTCCAAAACTGTGACACAAACTTCGCGCGCGCGCAATTTTGAAATTTTTAATTGTTTTTTAAAAAAAAAAAATAAATTTTTTTTAATTTTTTTGGTATTTTTGCAAAAATTTGGTGGTAAAAACGGGATTACATGATAACAACGGCTGCAGGCAAAATCAAATCGAAGATCCCCCCCATACTAGAACTAAACATCGCCCTCGATGTTTTGAAAGGGGTTCCTACGTAAATCTAAGGCCGTTTATTAAGTGTGCCAAAAGATAAAACGTTAGTCGATTAGATTTGGATACTGGATTCCCAAAATGAAGCTGAGGATGTGAAACTCTTGATAAAATACAAGCACGAGAGTTCTTCACAATCCGGGCAATCCTGGACAATTACAACACAAACACAAAACATGGGTAATGGAAGAAGCAAACCTCCATACAACAAGAAAACACTTATTTATTTCTACACAATACTACGATAAGCATGGGGTGCCTCCCACGAAGCGCTTGTTTAAGGTCGCTATGCTTGACCCGTCACCTGAATTTATTGGACATTAGGGAATGTTTGGAGATCTGGGACTACCAATTGTGGTATGTCCCCTCCAAAGTAGTGCTTAATACGATGACCATTCACTTTGAAGTTTGGCCCGGAGTTTTGAGATAACTCGACGGTGCC
This sequence comes from Tanacetum coccineum, assembly GCA_026074375.1. Lineage (NCBI taxonomy): Eukaryota > Viridiplantae > Streptophyta > Magnoliopsida > Asterales > Asteraceae > Tanacetum > Tanacetum coccineum. Next base: position 69,669 of record BQNB010004284.1, read on the forward strand.
GTACGGGAAAACATGTGTGATAGTGAATGGTCCTGACCAGCGGGTTTTAAGCTTTCCTGAGAAAATCTTTAATCTAGAGTTAAAGAGGAGGACTCGATCACCGACGTTAAAAACGCGGTTCTTGATCTTGGAGTCGTGAATCCTCTTTGTCTTTTCTTTATAGATCAAAGAGTTCTCATAAGCTTCATCACGGAGCTCATTAAGTTCATTCAGTTGAACTTTCCTATGGTCACCAGCGGTTTTCAGATCAAAGTTTGTATGTTTTAAGGCCCAGTAGGCCTTGTGTTCTAACTCAATTGGCAGATGGCAGGCTTTTCCGTAGACTAACTTGTATGGAGTACACCCGATGGGTGTTTTGTAAGCTGTGCGGAAAGCCCATAAAGCATCATCGAGCTTATCTGACCAAGAGGTACGGTTCTCTCCTATTGATCTCTCAAGAATTCTCTTCAAGCCACGATTGGATACCTCAACTTGTCCACTTGTTTGTGGATGATACGCGGTGGAGAGACGATGAGTGACTCCGTATTTAAGCATGACCTTTGCAAATTGGTCATTGCAAAAATGGGTTCCGCGATCACTTATGATTGCACGAGGGGCACCGAATCTGGCGAAGAGAGATTTAAGAAATTTACAAACAACTCGGGCGTCATTGGTGGGGAGCGCTTTTGCTTCAACCCATTTTGATAAATAATCAACGGCCACGAGGATGTATTTGTTGCCTTTGGATGATGGGAATGGCCCCATAAAGTCAATGCCCCAGACGTCAAAGATTTCACAAACTTGGATGGAATTTTGTGGCATCTCATCACGTTGTGAAAACTTTTACTTGACGCTGGCATGTGTTGAGTTTTTAACCGCTATGGCTATCTTTGGTAGATTGTGGGCCAAAAGAACCGGATCGAAGACTTTTTCTTGCTGTGTAGTTAGCACAGTGGTGTCCACCGGTGGGAAAATTATGGCAAAGCCTTGAGGATTGTAATGGGCTTCTTTGCCAAAAACACTATGGGTCGAATAACTTGATATGCACAGATTTTAATCAGAAAGGGATCTTCCCAGAAATAATGTTCACATCTTTGAGAATTTCTATTTGCTTGGGTTGACATCCCTTTGATCACGAAATTTCCCGCATGGTAGTTTGCGATGACAGCAAAACATGGGGTACTAGAATCAAGAGCAGCAAATTCGAAGAAGGGGGGAGTTTACCAGAGGGAAAATTTTCATTTATCTCTTTTGGATCGAGCTCATTCTTGTGAGGATTTTCTAATCGTGATAGATGATCAACCGCTAGGTTCTCAGCTCCTTTTGTGTCAACTACATCAAAGTCGACTTTGAAGGAGCAAGAAAAACCCATCGAGCAATCTCGCCTTAGAATCTTTCTTTGCAAAGAGATACTTGAGGGCGGAATGATCCGTATACACAGTGCATTTGTTCATGACAAGGTAAGATCGGAATTTTTCGAATGCGTACACCACAGCCAACATTTCTTTCTCTGTTGTGGTGTAACGTGATTCCGCCTTCAGTCATTGTTTTGCTTGCATTGTGTATAGGTATGTAATCGGTTTCTCACGTCGTTTGACACCAAGACTGCTCCTAAGGCGAAAATCGCCTTGCATCGCACAATAAGTTCAAATGGTTCATTCCAGTCTGGGGCAATCTGGATTGAGCCTTCGGTTAGATTCTCTTTCGAGGTGTGTTTAATGACTTCAATACAATATTTGGAGAAATAAAACGAGTCTCCTTTTCAAGCAAATTTGGGTCATTTGGCGACGGGCATTATTTTAGTAATTCTGGTTGATGATTCATTCTAGAATACCCGGCATGCCCAAGAAAACTTTCGGATGACTTAGACAGTGAGTCGGAGTGAGGGAGCTTTGCGCGATAACGTCAATTTAGCTCGATCGACCTCAATCCAGACCTGGAGATTTTGTGGCTGTCCAGGAACTTTATGCCTTCCTAACCATGAAATGGCTTTTCTCCCAGGTTTAGGGCTAAATTGGTGTCTTCACACGCTTAAGCATCCTTTTCCAAATGGGTTAGGCCATGTAGAGAAGAACTTCCAATAAACTGAAAAGTCATCCATAAAAACACTTCATCGTTTTTTTTTCGATTCTTTGTCGTGGAAGCTTCGCAATCATACATCTATGGAACGTACCTAGTGCATTGCAGATGGCCAAAAGGGCTTGCGGCTGGTAGCAAAGGTTCCGTAATGGGAAAGTAAATGTGTCTTTTCCTGATACATTTAGGGGTACGATGTGGTATTTGAAAATTAACCCGAGGTAGAAACCATCGAGAAAACAATTAGTATTCGTTTCCTGCAAGCCTCTTGAGCATTTTGGTACCATGAAATGTAGTGGAAAATGGTCACCTTTCGGGTGGCTTATTCAAACTTTTGGTAGTCAATGCAAGTCTAGCCAGCCCGTAACTTTATCGTGTTGGGACTCACTCTTTTTGCTCATTCTCAACTACGGTTAAAACCACTTTTCTTTGGTAATCAGTTGTTACCGGGTTACCCAGGGACTACTCGAGATAGGGTAAGTTAATCTTGCATAAGAAGTTTTTTCAACTTCCTTTTTATTGAATCGTAGATTTTTTGGGTTTATCCGTATCGATGTTGAACCGCTGGTATTGTTAGAGTAACCTCTTCCATTAGAATTTTAATGTGTCTCTAAATTCCCGGGTTAATAACCCTTTTGATATCGAGTGTTTCATAAGAGAGTGGCTCGCTTGGATGCCAACTACTTTTATTAGAGCGGCTTTCTCCCCGACACTAAAATCTTTAAGCAATTTTGATCTGGTAAACTTGTTGTCAAACTCCAAATATGCTTATTCGAGGTGGGAGAGGTAAGTCCATTGAGCTCGACACACTCAGGAGGTTCTTTAATTGGTGTTCATCGGTTTTGGCTTAACAATTCTTAAGTCGTTTCCTAAACTCAGGAAAATAATTTGCTATGGTTTATGGAATGTGATTAAAGGCTTCACTATTCAGAGATAGCTTCAAGAAGAAGAATGCATTCTAGGGATCACTATCTTTCGGCATCATCAAATTTCCTGATTATACGAATTAGGATCAGAAAGTTCAGCCTCGATGTACTCAAGAATGAAATCCACTACCCTTGATTGGAGTGAGGGTGGGAGGAAGTCCGTATCTAACAATTGGTTCAATGTAAAGAGTGGAATTTCCATTTGCTAATACATTCGAGGAATCCTAAAACTCTTGAGAATATTCTCTGCACTCTATATCAATTAAATTCGAACCTTGTTATGATTCATGGCATTGTTGGAGAAATTTTTAGTTTCACCTCTTTGAAAGTCAAGGATTTGTCATCATGTCTTTAGGTCATCTCTTCACCGTGTATTCATTTCATGGCTCATGCCGTTCGTAAGAATGGTCTTACTAAAAATAATCGGGACTCTTTGGGTCGGCCTAATAGTCAACTACCACACCAAAAATCGGCTGGAAAAGTAGAAGGTTCCAAACCTTCACAAAATACATCTTCGGCTTTTTGCAGGTGGGGTGGAAATGATCGGTCGGATACTCGTGTTCCAATCCTAGTTATTTGGTCTGCCTTGGCGGATTAAGTTTTCAATAATTGAGAGTGGCAGTTAGATTGATGCTTCACCGAGATCGGCCAGGGCTAAGCATTCATCTAATCAGGAAAATACACACGGTATCAGAAAATCTACACCGGGGTCCTTATTTCTCGGGAAATGTTATTTTAGGATGACTGCTGAGCAATTTTCATTAAAGGTTTTCTTGTGATTTTGGTTAATTCCAAGATCTTGTCTTTGTTGTTCAAAAGCTTTCTGAACATCGGAGCAAACTTAGGCATGTGTAAGAGGGCATCTGCGAAGCTTAGCTCGAAGTGGAGATTCGAAAAATTTCCATGAATTTCAAAGCTAAATGGTGTCTCCTTTTACGCGGGATTTTCTCCTTGTTTACCCTAGATGGATATGGTAAAGTCGTTTTTTGGTTCTAGGCATGACAATCTGGTTCATCAACATGGACTATTGGAGGTTGGACGTCTTTGGTACTTCCGTTAGGAAGCACTGTGTCCTTTGTTACCTCGTTTTTACCTTCCACCACGGGGTGGTATTGAGGTCCATCATATTGAAACACCGCTTCTCGGTGGTGGATTGCTTTCAATTCTCACCTTCGGTAGCAACACGGTTTTGTTGCTAGGAAAGAGTTCAGTATTTGAGGTAGAGAAGCTTGTTGGAATTTTCGTTTTTGGTGAGCAAGTCGTTTGTTGGACATTTGGTTTTTGCATATTTTGCATATAATAACCGCATCATTATGCCTTGTGACTTAGCTCTCAAAATCAGGTTTTTTGTGACACACCGAAGCTTGATGAGTGGAGCTTGGTAGCTGGGTGTTTGATTAACGGAGGTTGTTACTTTGGGGCTTGTTGTTTACAACCTGGGGTCGTTGGATTTTGACCTGGTTGTAGCCAGTTCCCACGGTTTGGTTCTTGTTCCAAACGATTCTGATTGTTGGGCTTGGTTGTTTGTGTTGCATGGGTGAATGGAAACGGGTGGTGATGATGTTGGTTTGCCATCGGTGGCGGGACGGTAACCGGAATTTCCTTGGTTTGAAATTTGCTGCGGACTGCTTCGAGATGTATTATTCCTTGGATGTATGTCTCGGTAATTGTTGCTATCGGTAAGCAGGACCAATTACGATATGGTGGGCAACACAGCTGGGTAAACAACAACATTCTGATCATAACCGCTTTTACGGGAGGGGAGCTCGGAACTGGAGATGTTTGTATGTCGAGAGTAGAGCTCTAACCATATCTTTTCAATTCTGCAACATCGGGAGATACACCGGGGTGAAGCGCTCGTACTAACTTTAGCATTATTGGCATTTGCTCTTCGGGAGGTTAGAACCTTTAGACTTGCTTTTGATGATGCTTGAGCAATCAGAGGGCTTTTGTCCAAAAAAGTTACCACCTGCGGAGGAGCAGTTCAAAGAGTTTGTTCTTATACTTAAAAGCATTGTAAAATGTATCAAGTTGGTGGAGTCCGAGAATCCATGGTGTGGACATCGCTCGGAGAAGATCTTTGAAAATCGTTCCCCAAGCCTCTCTAAACGACTCATACAAATCTTTGTTTGTAATTGGTAATTTCGTTTCGATGATTTATCGTTTTTTGAAGGTGGGTTGAAAAACTGATTGATGAATTTAGCAACGAGATTCATACCATGTCTGAATTGTTCGAGGGGGGTTCCTTTCTTCATGCCATATTCGAGGCTGCACCCCTCGAGTGGGAAAGGAAAAAGCATCAACTTATTGATGTGGTCGGGACAATTAGGATATCTCAAGTAGTAGAGGGTGATTTTATTGAAGTAACGGGATGTGGCATCGTGGGTCCTCTTTGTCATGTCCGTAAAACTGCTTGATCTGGACAAGAGTTATGCAACCCATGCTTGATCCTCACAAAATTTGTCTGCTTCAATTTCAGGAACAAACTAATTGCGTCCTCACGTATCCCTCGGTGGAGAGCCTTGTGGAGCAATTCTGCCATAGTTCGTTTATCTGCAATAGTATCTTTGGGATGAGGGGGTTTGTTTCAACGAAGATTAGGAGTACTTGTTGTTGTTGTAGACGACGAGCTTTAGAACGATTCCTGTGCGAGGCACACTAAAAATAGGAACAAGAAGAGTATTTTTGGGATTTTTCAGTTTATTCCACAACTTCTATTTTAAACAGACTGGAACCTAAAACTAGACAACTTGACCAAATAATTCTACTTTACTTTAAAGGTTGCTCTTTTAAAAATGATAATGCACAGGGTGAGCGGAGGAAGGAGTAGGATAGATAGCGAAGCTTATTTCTCACTTTCGGGTCGTAGTTCCTAGGAACAACCCTCCTTATTCCCACTCTTATAGCTTGTTTACTTTCAAGGTGAGCCGTATATTCGTAAGAGACACAAGTTGGTAAGTTTAATATTTTGTTCGAGTGGGAACAAATAAGTTCAACGGAAGTTATTATGATATTACACTCAATTGTGGGTATATTTATATTTTGGGTATTTTTACCAATTTTGTGATTTTTATTTCTTTTTAGGGACTTGTTTTATATTTTTGGTTTTTTATTTTTTTATGCATAATTATATAGTAAAAGAAAAGAAAAAATATTTTTTGTACTTTTTTGTTTTATAGAACGTAAAAATATTTCACATATGTAATAAAAATTTCCTAACGTTATCGTAATTCGTTTTCAATGCACTTCCACGGCAACGGCGCCATAAATTTGACTCGCGCAAACTCACACCTTAAAAATCATATATATTGATATAAATGCACCAAGGGGACGAACACCAACGTGAGAGCAAGAAAAACGGAAGCAGAGTTATAGGGTGGTCTCGGGTCGTGTATGTCCCATCGAGGCTTGATATGGAACAATCGTAGACGATTGATGTTTTGGGCTTGGATTGTCACTAGGAAATGATTGGCACTAAAATTTATAACAATAAGCAAAAACACATAAAAATAGCAAAGAGAATAGGCTAGAACAAGAATCAAAACTAGGAATGACAAAAACACTTTAAAACTTTAAACTAAGACACAAATAAGCTCAAATAAACTTAAGATGATGTTTTATAATAAGCTAAACTAACTCTAAATAAGCAAATATAAAAAGCAATGAAGCTAAATTTAACAAGATAACCACAACAGTACTAACAACAGTACTAACAGTTTTAACTACCAGTACTAACTTGGAGTTAGTACTGCTAGGCTAAAGTTAATACTGTTAGCTTAAGGTTAGTACTGCTAGGCTAACAAGATTTAAGGATTATTAAATAAGCATACAAGCTAAAACTAGGAGGTTCACCTAAACCTTAATAAGGCACATTAGTAATTGGTATAACAGCATATAGTATAATCTAAAATTGATAAATAGCTAGAAAACTAAAACTGATAAACTCTTAAAGTTATTTTAAGAAGGCAAATTAAGTTCTATTGGAATATAGTACTAGAATAAAATTAGCTTAATCTACTTTAAAAAGTAAAGAAATCTTAAATAAGCTTGAAAATATATAAGCTGATATAGACTAATGTTGAACAACCAGTTACTAACAGTTAAGACTTAACGTTACTAAATGGAGTTAGTATGGTAGTTTAAGTTAGTGATGTTCTAAAAATGAACTTCATAGTACTTACTTGGAGTTAGTACTGGTTAGCTTTAAGGTTATTACTTGCTCAAAGTGAACTAGCAGTATTAACTTATTAAACTAACCAGTTTTAACAAATGGTGACTATCCAGTATAAGTAAAAAGAAAGTAATGTAAACAATTTTCAACTAGCAAATAGCAAAAATAAGCACTTAAAACGTTACTGCAGAGATAAGAACAATAAGGAAAAGAAAAACTTACAACACCCTTGCTCCAAAACAGGGTCAAACTGAGTATTCATACAAGCTTTAACTTGTATAAACAAGTTAGTGAGAGTCCATTAAGTCCCATTCCAGTAATGGCTTTATCATCCAAAAACACTATGATGTGGTATATTTGAGAGTTGATTACTTCATGATTTTGCTCTTTAACTACTTAACTTTTTATTTTCACTTAATGAAAACAGCCTATGAGTAAGCTGTGATGAGAACTTTTTGAACACAAAACAATATGATTGGAAATTAACCACTGGTATTGTTAATTTGACTTTAAAAAACTTCAAATCTTGTTTTACATTAATATTGAAGTGTTAACAAATGATGAAAGTAAAAGCTGTTATATTTGACTTGAAACTAAATGAAAAATAAGTAAATTATTTTTTAGATTAAAAGCTTAAAACTAACATGCCTCAAAGCTTACAAAGGGCTCTATTTATAGCCGAAGTCTTTATCTCTTGGACTTGCTGCTTGTTGCTTCACTTTGGAGTGAGCAATGAGTTGTGCTAGGTTGTGTAGAGGTAATTGTGAATACGAATCCCTAGCCCTTTGATTTCTATTGAGCTTCTTTGGAGACAATATTAGCCATCGAAATTGTTTGTAGGAATTGGTGAGGGAAGCAATCATGTCATTTTACATGGGATGGGTTATAGGGTGGATGAAATGATTTTGGCTAGGAGAAAAGTGGTTGTGCAGGGTGAAGGTTATCGGGACGACATTTACCAGTTGTAAAATGGGTTTTTTAGGGGCGGGATAGAAGTCACTTTTGGGGGAGTACGGAAGTAATTGGTCCCCTTAAGTTATATTAACTAAATGCAATCTCTACCTTCTTTGCATTTTAACCCTTGTCTTTTCTCTTTTGCAATAACAACATTGAGGTTTTGGCGTTTTGGCCCTCAGTGTATTTTCTTGCACTTTGTCGGACTTTTGACCTTTGTCCTTTTCTCACGTGCTTTGGAATTTTTTTGCTTTTGGCTTTCACGTTTGGTACTTTTCTTGATTATACGTTCCTGCACTATACGAATACAAACATACAAATACAATTGTATTTTTGGATACGTTTTTAAGGGGGTCATTTATGTCCGTATATAGTGGAATGGAATATGGTATGTCGTATTAAAACATATAAGATAAACCTTAAATAAAAGTGCAAGAAATTAAATTAGGAGACTTACAATGAACTCTAGCTAAACAAGAGAGAACCCAAAAGGGCAGCTATAAGCTTCACCTAGGCTTTTTAATAGCTAGGGTTATGAGTCCATTTGGTTTTCAATTACCACACACTAAGTCAAACTTCCAAAATGATTTCCACATTCAAATGCAAGGTAATTCAGGATTATTAAAATGATTTGAGATTTAACTTAATTAACACTTATTTAGCCAAATAAAGAGCTTAGAGACTCTTCCTCAGAGCTTATGAGTAGCTTTAAAACAAATTTAAGGTAATGTTAAAATATGGAACACGAATTGCAAAACAAAACTGAAATTTCATTTACTTGGGAACTTTTACAAATTGACACGAAAGAATATAAGTTTTTTTTATATTTAAAAAACTAAAAATTTACACATGGCCTTACATGGTCACTAGCCCTATTTATACAAAGAAATAAAGGTAAAAACAAGCTGAAGTCGTTGTTTGACTTCATTGAAACTTTTCTTTGTTGAGCTTGTACTTGTGTTGTTGCTGAGTATAAAGCTTCCTTGTGCTTGTTTTGTTGAGTATATAAAATTACAATATATACTGGCCCTTAATTTCCTTGTATTCTCTCTTCAAACACTTGGATCGAAAATGCCCTTGGATTGCCCCAACTTGACATTTGTGGCCTTGTGGGGTGAGTGGGATACGGTTTGTTCAATGTGGTTGATGAGTGTTCAAGGGTAGAAGTTTGGGTGCTCAAAGCAGGGTGCTGGCTGGTTTTCGGTATTGGCGGGGAAGATTGGAAAAAAGGCTTTATACATGTTGGGTTGTGAACAGAGGGAGGTTGAAGATGATTTATGGGGTTATGTTGGTATGTGTATCATAGGGGAAAAGCCCTCCTCACCATCTTTCTTCTTTTCATTCTCTTTTTCCCTTTCTTTTCTTTTATAAGGAAGTTTGACACTAATTGGCTTAATCAGCCCCTGTATTTGTTTACCTTAATAATCATAACTTAGGGTTTTGGCATTGTGAACCCTCAAGTTATATTTTTCTTTGCTTTTTCTTCTCGGAGTTGACGTGACTTTTGATTGGGCTTCGTCTTCACACACTTGGACCTTCCCGTGTCCGTTTTGTCGCTTTTGCTTGAGTTTTTGTCTTTTTGTTGAGATATCGTTACTGACTACACATTAGCAAAAACAAGCATATATTTGGCATTTTGAGTCCGTTTTTTTTTTGTTTTTTTTTTTGGGTATTTTAGCGCGTTTTTAAAGGTTAATTAAAAAGGTATTTGGGTTATTAATAACATACAATCATACATGCTTAAAATGTCACTCATTACGTTGGTATGTTCAAGGTTTACTAATAAATAAGTTGGGACCGCCAATGTTTTAATAAAGCTGTGGGTACTAAATTTGTAAACCTTTACCAACATTCATTAAACGTAATTACAATATTTCATTTATAAAGTTTTACTTGTTTTATTTAGAAAAAACACTTAGTTTACAAACTAGTGGTGATACAAGTTTATGAGTATGATGATTATACAAAGTATAGATCCAATGAACCAATCATAGCCACTATTATTTTAATCAAAATAATAAAAACTCACTTTCCACCTCTTTTTTAAAAATTAAATATCTCACAAACCGTTAATCGTTAAGTAAAACAAAACATACTATTGCGACGGCAATATAAATTATCTTTCTATAAAGGGGCATTTTATAATACTTTCGTCGAAATATTTTTCATTATTTTTAGTGTGTTGGAAAAAATTAACAAGTCGATTTTTATAAATCACATGTGATTTGATACAAATCACATGTGATTTTTTCAGACGTGACTGAAAAAAAATAAGAAAAAAGTTCTTCGAAAGTATATCGAAGTGGATGTCTACTGAAAGATAAAAAATACTCGTCGCGATGGTGTATTTTTTGTCCTTTGAGGATTTACCGTTTGTAAGATATTTTTTTTTAAAAAGAGGTGGAAAGTAGGTTTTTATTATATTTATAAAAAAATGAGTGGCTAGGATTTGTTCATTGGGTCTATGCTAAATTTTGAGTCTATGTTGATCTCAACTCATGATCCCAACATGTTCGAGGAACTCAAAGAAATCTATAGAACTCTTGAAAAATGATTTGTTCACGAGGGAGAGCTATTGACACATCTTTCTATCAAGATATGATCCAAGAAACCTTAGAAAAATTCAATAGGATAGGTTTTGAATGCCTTCTCAATCTAGATGAGGAAATATATCCTAGGTTCATCATGAAACTCTACAAGACCCTACGTCTTGATAGATATTTAGAAGATAATCGCCTCTTTATGACATTTGATATCAATGGACGTGAATTCAACATTTCCTTAGACCAATTCGCTAAACTCACATCACTTCTAAGTCAAGGCATATGTCTCTATTCTGGTATTTGGTCACTTGATCAACTCGAAAATAGCTTAGAGCAAGTTCCGCCATACAACTCAAACCTCCTTCTCTTGAGGACATTCGTAATAGGATTCACTAAGAGTAAATTTGAAAAACAAACAAACAAGAAAATAGTGCACATAATCTACTAGATCTAAATAGAAAAAAATGAATTCTCTATACAAGTGAAACCATTGTGAGCATGTCTCAAGGAAAATGCATTTGTAGCCATAGAGATAGAGACCATGTTCAAGGATCAATTGCTTTAATGTTATATTGCATAGAGGTTGGTAGACCATACAATCTCGCCTACTTTATAGTTAGGCGAATGGACTACTTTAGAGATCGGATTGACAAAGTGTGACGATACGGTATGATTTTAACTCGTTTCTTTAAGAATTTCAAGGCAAGCATGGCAAATCATCCCTTTGATGACCGCTACATCCTCGTCCCTAGAATAATGTCCTCACTTAAGGCAAAACAACCAAAAAAGCCTAGAAATGTACGTAAGTCCAAATAAGCCTAATTACCCTCCTCCTCCTTATCCGAATCAGGCACCCTCAGTTATGGAGTCTTACCTAGCACATAAGATTTTACCACTAGGTTTACCATAGAGCTCTCCCAGCTCGTGAAAACATGTCAGATGAACAAAGGGAGACAAGAGGGATGTTCAAGAACATGGCTCGGGCATTTCATACGATGGGATGGATGTTGAAGAGGGGATGTCATTAATGGCTAGTGATCAATGAACAATTTACCTTGTTTGAATTTTATTTTCTTGGATTATTAACATGTTTTTACCTTAATACTTTGGTTGGATGGTAAACGTTATTACATTGGTTGCGTACTCTATCTTATGGATAATTTTGACTTAATGTATGCCTATGTTACATTGTTGCATGCCTAAGTGTTTGGATTTTGGCAGCCACAACCATGTCTGGTCTATTTTTTAGGGGTTCTGGTAGATATACGGGTTTCTCCCATCACGTGATCCGTTTTTTTTATTGGGTTTAGTAGATCGATCTAAAACCCAAGGCCAGGCGCCAAAATACTTATTTTTGTCATTTTTTTTTTAACCTTTTCCAACTTTATCTTATATTCTGATATATGTTTCCTATATGGGAATTTTGAAATCTTAGGATAAATCATATCTTTCATATAATCCAAGAACCTTTATGTAAAACACTTCACCATTTCCATCATATAATCATCACCCTTAACCTTATTTTTCTTTACATTTCTTACAACTTTCACACATACATTTCACTAGTTCCTCACAATGACTAGTTCATCCAAGACAAACTCAACCAATTACAGAGGAAAAAACCGCAAGTTATTAGTGTCAATTCATCCTACTTATGTAAACCTTGAATCCTTAAGTGAGGGGAATACCAAAATGAAAGAACACCATCGTTTACCTCCATAAAAGAAATCTCTTTTGCCACCACATGCACCATCAGAATCCACCTCTAGTAGGAGCACTTATCAAACCTCCTCATCATCTACTAGTGAGTCACCCACATCAAAACTCCTTGTTGACTTCTCAACAAAACTACAATTTGTCATACCAATGAAGCTTGAACCTCAAGAACTTCCACCATAACATTTATCACCTAATGACCCATGTGTTTCATATCCGTGGTTAATTGCGCACCGAGTGTACACTCAAATCCGTCACCACCACCTCGGTTCTCACATCCACCACCTGAATTTGAACATACACCATCATATCAACCATTTTTTGTTAACATCAACAACAATGCACCTCAACTTGAAAACCTTCAAAACTTAACACAAAACTTAGGAAACCAACAACTCCCTAACTCTCCTAACAACATCTTAGATTTTATACATCCAAATGACATGCCTCACCTTCACGACATGTTTTGTCAATGTTGTAGCACCACTAGGCATGAAATTTAAATGCTACGAAACTGGGTTAACTATATGTTCTTCATCTTCCGACACCTACCTTGAATCTCATCTCCAACCCATTATTTTTATGACTAAAAAAACACCTTTGTGTTTCTCTAACCCTTCGGATTATATAGGAGAAAAGATTTCATCCCAAGATTTGGAATTTTTAGTTTTAGTTTTTTTTGTTTTCTAGTTTATTTTTATCTTTTCTAGCTTTTGTTATTTCTAGTTTATTTTATGCTCAATTTTATGTTATTTCTCTTATAATAGAATTAACATTATTAGTTTTTGTGTCCTGATGTGGTGGTTGTTATGATCCTATATATATGCGTATGTTTTTGCTTAGACTATTATATATATATATATTATATTCTAATATATATAATCTATTATATATATCTATATTTATATATATATATATTTGCCTGGTCTATATCTTTGTTTTGTAGCTACGCACGTCTTTATAGCTACGATTCTTTTGGTTGCCCCTAATTATGGGGTGAGCATACACGAGGGAGGAGCATTGCTTAATGTCCTGATCTTTACTTTTTCATTCATCACGCTGTTACTTTGCATTCGAAATTACAACTTGCAACCAGCGCCTACGCATACACTTTTGCTCTCGACAATAAAGGGAGAGAAGATTACGTAAACTCAACAACTTAAAACTCTATTTTTGGTTACTTTTAATAATTAGTGTTTATTTTTGTCATCATCAAAATGGGAGAGATTTTTAATACAAAATATTCCCAGTTAAAAATCGATTTTATTATTTAATGATCTTCAATTTTTTTAATACAAAACTTTGTCATACTACGTTAAAAGTTTACGTAAACAAGATATTTTGTCATCATCAAAGAAAAATATTTTTTTCTTGCATACAACTTTATCTTTTGACATAATTCTCATTATAATACATATGTTTCTACAATATACACCATGATTGATTTTTATAGATAATTTATATCAATCATAAGGTCAAAATATGTTAACCATAAATGGAAATGAATCTTTTTAAATATTCTCAAATCTAGAAAAGAGAGATTTCATTAATGGTCCTTGTGGTTTGTTCCTCAATTTGCACGTTTGGTCCGATCCCCGCGCCTACATTATGAAAGTGCAAAAAAAAGTCAGTTTGTGGCGAAGGTTTGGTTCCACTTTTGGTCCTTGGTCGAACTGAAATGTCTAAAATACCCTCTTCTTGAACCTTCTCTATTTTACACTTAATTTAATTTTTCTATTAAATTGAATCCTATAATCTTCATCCTATTTTCTATTTTTCCCAGATGAACAAATCATCATATTCATCTTCTTTGATTTTCTTTACACATACATGTTCTTCTTTACCCAGATTCTTAAAGAACACATACATTTCTTCTTAACTTTAATTAACAACCAATATCTAAAGCCCATGATTTCTATCCATACAATTTGAGCAATTAAATCTAACACATTGATTAAGGTGGAAAATTAACCAAAAAACAAAAATTCAAAATTGTAACCAAAATTCAAGAACATAACTCGAATAAACAATAACATTAACTTGAAGAATACAAGTTGGTTATTGTTAGATGATATCATTTCATCACCAAGAACACAACATAAGAAAAAATATTTTAAAGAGAGAAATAAAAACAAATAAAATGGTTACTTGCACTATAAAGAAAATGAGAAGCAACACCCTCTCCATACTTGGAGAGGGCTTTATATAGTACATAGAGTGGACAAGCCTTGTGGGCTTTCTTATGGGTCTTTTGGGCCGGACCAAGCTTAGAATGGGTCTTAAGCCCAGACAACTAGCCCATTGTTAATTTGAATTCACCGGGGTAAAATACGTTTTTCTATACAAAGGTCGAGAATAATAATGACCATCACTTTATCATAAAAACACGGCTAAACAAATACACTAAGGGGTGGTCATTCGTATTGTGGATCCTTCTTGTGACGTCTTGAGTCTTGAAGCCTTGTGTTCTTGGGAATTCTTTTGAAGTTCTTTTTGGATGCATGTGATCTTGAATCTTAATCTTTGACTTGATAACTTTTAACTTAATCTTTATATCTTGGTCTTTAGCCTTGAGTTTATCTTGATTCTTGAGATCTTTAAATCTTTATCCTTGAATCTTTATGCCGCCTTGCGATCTTGTGTCTCCACCCTCATGCTCAAGGTATTGAAAGCTGCTAAACGAGCTCACTCAATATTTCATTTGACATGATTATTTGTTATGGCTTGGTAATCTTATCGATAATGCTCTTTTGAAGAAGTGCTTGTATATCAAAGATTGCGGAAGGCTTTAGCACATGTACTTGAGCTTTCATCATGTATTTATCTTTGTTGATTGAGCATGAGGTGGTGAATCTTGACTCAGCTGGAATGAGGATGAAACGCCATCTCTTATACCTGAAAATTTATGTTAGTGATAAACAATAGTGTGGAAAACTAGAAGGGGGAGGGGGGGTTGAATAGTTTTCTTAATTAATTGTTACCTTTTTAAAATTTGTTTGAATTATTACGTGAAAATGATTATGTTATGATTTTGGTATATGAGTAAGAAATATGAAAAAGCAAATAAATGAAGAGTTAGAAAGAGATAACCAAGACACAAGTATTTATAGTGGTTCGGCTACAAGGACACCTTCCTTGCCCTACTCTACTTCCTGAGTCACCTACTCGAGAGTTTGTAAACACTAGTCGCCGAACTCCTTTCAATTGGCGGAGAAGCCTCACAACGTCTGATTATGCATCTTTTTTCGGTACTTACAAAGCTAAATACCGGATTCTTCACACGGTTGAAAAAATAACACTCACAACCACTACACACTTGATTTACAATGATAAATATAACTAACAACTACAATATGATGTTCAAGACTCAGAAATGTGATCTTGATGATGCTATAGAGATATGATGCTTTGAAACTTGATCGTCTTGAAGGGGTGTTTTGCAATTTTCTTCTTTGAAGTAAATTACCTACAAAATGCTAAAGGAAAGTAGCAAGTCAATTATGAGTGATAAGTTAATGATGATTTACATAGTGTATTTTTCCCCTAATGTGGGATGTGTGTAAAAACATTGTGAAAATGGACTTGGTATTTATAGACAAGTAAAGTACTGTGCTCGGTTCTGCCAGTTTGTTGATGATGGGAACCGACAGCCAAATCATATGGAACCAGCCTTCTGTAACAAATCCAAATTTGATTTGCAAAATCTTGAGAGATCAGTGAAATCTTGTAAGATTATCCTTGGATTTTGTGCATTTGATTAGGTCATGGGATGTAAATATTAGAGAAGTTAGAAAGCAAAAAATATTTTGTGTATTGTTTAGGTCTTACATAAATTAATGCATAAACATTTTTAGGAACTTTGAGATTTTATTAAAAATATTATGTTTGTATGAGATACACGGTTTTTTAACATGGTGTTTCTTTTATGTTTCCGTCATCATAAAAATAGGGAAGGTCTTTCGTTTGTGATTGAAATTAATACATTTTATGGTTTATTTGTTTTATAAGTACGATATGAGAATATTGGCTTTGTCGTTTCGTTTAGAGTTCGGTTACATTAACATCCGGTTCGGTGAGGACCATTTTTACTATATAATTAATGTACATTGTGATCAGGTAGGCCAATTTAGAAGGAGCCTCCTTGACAGGGTTTCCTGCCTCAAAGTGTTGGAGCCTCTAACTCAGTTGCCATACTAGATCTCACCGTACTTACTTGTTATCATTATCGGAATGTCTACTAAAGCAGACAGCATGATAAGAGTGAATCAGATAGTTACTATTTATCTGATTAAGTTGTCAATTCAGTTACTAGAACAAGTTTGATTCATATAGAATCGCACCATCATTGCTTTCCAGTTGACATAAGTTTGATTTATTTAGAATCTCGCAAGCCACCTACCAAGAGCTTGTTTGATGTTGGCTCTAAGAAAGATTTCCTTAACGTACACTGTGATAAAGAGTATCACTCTGATGTTCTGGCAATTATCACAAGGATAATGCGTAGGACTTATTGATACCAAATGTTGTATAATGATGTTCAACATTTTGTATATTGGAATTTGTGTCCTAGTGAGATTTTTGATGGATCTCGTTGGCTCTAGACTCTATAAGTGCACATTTGTTATTTGGTAATCGGAGGCTGGAGCAGACTGCCACCTTTTCAATATCAATGATCTCGGAATGAGAAAGCCGATAGAAACGTGTTGATCTCCGTGAGAAATGAAACAAAAATCTTTTGAGAGATTCTAAGTGGCTAGGGAGGGTTGTGCATTGCATCACTGGGTCCATGATGTCAGTCTTCAATATCAGAATCATCTTTGTGATTACCGATAGATTATGTATTGACCCGGTTTCTGCCTAGGGTTGTATGGAGGGCTTCTTTCTTTTCACCCTTTATCCTTACAATTCTTTTTCATTCTTCAACCCCTTCAGTGCTTACCGAGACTTCATGACTAGTACCTTGTTGGGTTTGTTCCAGCACTAGCTCCATCTCAGTCGGCACTATTCCCTTATTCTCACTTTACTCCTTTTTTCAATCATACCTAGGACTTCTACTCTATCTAATGGAGTGTTCCTGGGTAGATCCCTCCGGTTCTGGCTGGATCATGGAACGAATATACCTAACCTTAACCGCCTTATAACTCCTTGAGAAACAACAGTTGGTCGGTCTTTGGGGTATTGCCATGAAGATCCATAAAACCATTTGATAAAAAATCAATCAACGTGTCTGAGAAATCATTTAAGACACATTGAGTGTTTCCAGAGTTACCAAAAAGCTCCCCCTACACATATGCACTATATTATGAAAGAGTTTTGCACATGCGAGGTTTGGGAATGCACTTATAGATTGAAGATCGTATCCGTTTAGATTAATACCGTAATGATGCACCATTTTAATTACTATTTCTTCCCCTCAAAAATAGCATATATGTGTTTACCAAAATTTTTGACAATTCGTGAATTCAAAACAAGTTAATGTCCGGAATTCACATGAGCCTAACTAAGTCTTAGAAGAACAGGAGTGCATGCAGAATGAATCGTATTATTTTACTCCCCCTCAATTACAGAATAGAGTGAAAACTTGGAGTGGGAGTTTGTTGAGCACACAATTTTGAAAGAATTTAAAATTTTCTTTTTGAAAATATCTTGAAAATTGTGCTTAACAGGAAAATATGTGAGATATATCTTATTTACCATCATTTTCCTTAGTACTTCTCTTGAGCATGATCAAACATTTGAATGTTTATATGACATTTGCACAAGACCAGAGAAGAAAAGAACATCCAATGGTTAGGATAAATGTACCAAAATGAATATCTTCCTTCTATGAGGCCCGAGTCCTAGTCTGACATTTACTTAGAAGTCGTAGAGAAAAATGTGAAAAGACATGTTTTGAAAGTATTTGAAACTCTCGCTCGAACATCATTTATTTACCCGTGTTAATATTAATCAACATTTCTAGGTGCGCAAATGTTATCTTTTTGAAATTTTTTGATTTTATATTTTGCTTTTATAGGTTTTATATTTTTGTATTTTCTTTTTCTTGGTTTTATATTTTTGTATTTTCTTTTTTTAAAACTATTTATAAATCAAAATAAAGAGAAAGATAAAAAATATTTACAAGTCGAAGTTTCCATCAGCAGTGATAGTTGTTGCTAGAGTTGAAGTAGATGAAGTTGAATCTTGTTGTTATAGACGTTTATCGGATGCATCAGCAGTAGTAACAGCGGAAGACTTTGAAACAACTTGATTTTCTCCATTTGAATTATTCGTCGAACAGATGACCGAATAGACTTTCCAACTCTATCATTGACGTCATGACTATCATATCTACTGAAGTGAAAACAAGAAGATTTCTCTTCTTTTTAAGGTAAAGCGCACTGAAGCGTACACTCCCCTTTTCTTTGAAGCTCGGGTTATGCACTGAAGTGTACATAAGCCATATACTTGAGCTAACAAACTTTGAATGTTTTGTTACTAGCTCAAGACCGAAAAGATTTCTCTTTTCGTTGATAAGGATAAACGCACTGACACGTACATTTTCCTTTTATTTGAAGATCGGGTTGCAATCTGACATTTGATTACAAGCCATTGCTGAAAGCACATAACTTGTCACATTCATTGTCTCCATGAGTTTCTTTGTCCTTCGATTTATACTCAGAAAGCAAGGGAATTAGCAGAGTATCAAACGATTTTTGACAACCTGTCATAGAAAGTTAAATTTGGAAACCTTTTGCGAGGGTTAGAAGTACATGCATTATCACCTTTAGAGCAGTCAAATTGACACACAGATTCACTGGTTGCAATTATTTTTCCTTTAAGGTCAAACATTCTTCCAGTTGCTGACCACCTAAGGCAAGAACTAGGTGTACTAGGCTTAGGTGAAGCAAGTCTTTCTTTGGACCCTACCTTTTTAGGTTTCTTGACTTTTGGCTTATGTTTCTTTTTATTTGCACTTTTTGAAACATTAGCACTTTGGTTTTTCTTTCTAGATTTCATGCCATTCACATACTGAAGCACACATTCATCATGATTAGCGGTAATTATACATTGCTTACATGTAGCACAAATAACCTTAGATTTTTCATTTCGAATTGCAAGCTTAATATTATTACATTCAGATGATGTATGGTCCGGATTGTTAGAAGACTGTAAACTCATATGGTTTTCTTCCATTTTCTCTAACTTATTCGAGAGGCAACTACTCTTTTTTTTGGTAAAGGGGATTTACCCCAGTAAAATATATTAATCACCCAACAAAACCAGTTAAGTACAATGAAATGTGACTAACGTGCCACATTAACCTCAAGCCAAGCTTGAACTTCTACTACCCAAGTGACATGCCACAAGGGATTACCCTATTACATAAACAATAACACCAATAGGGAAATACCACCTAACATTACATAAACAAAAAAACATGGACCATAAGAACTAACATAAGGTAGATTCGGAAATATTCCAATCCTTTGCCATAACCAAAGCACTATTGGTCTTCTTCAATCGACAAGACATTAGCTTGAGTCTTACCGAATTCATAATACACTCGATCACTTGACTAACCGTTCGTTTGGAGTTCTTGAAAAGACGACCATTACGTTCTTGCTAAATGAAATAAGTAGTTGCAGCCACCACAAGTTTAGCGATGATACTTCTAGACGTTCTCCTAGCCGCAAAGGGCTTAATTTCGTTAGACTTAAAAAGGACCTTATCACTCTTAGGATTGTTCCTAGGCTGTGTTCTTCTTGTCCTAGTAGTGCTTTCAACGTTATTAGGAGAGAAACCATTTTTGTTTGAATTTATATCTTCCTTAGTGACGACATGAGGTTGTGAAACAGTGATCAGGTTTGTCCTAACGCTTGTTTTTAGATGTTTGTTAGGCACAAAGTTGTCTACCCTAGAAGCTTTAAAAGGATTAATCCTAAAGATTCCTGGAGCAATCACTCTTTCATTATTCACAAATGATGATTTATGAGAGGATGGTGCCGAATTTGAAGTGACTGGTTTTGACAAAGTATCCGACTTACCAACCTTGGGAATAACTGTAGATTTAGGGAAAGGAGTTACAGAATATACTTTTGGTTTAGAAGAAGAAGGTGGTTTTCCCAAGATTGATTGCTTTGAAAACTGAGTATTCACACTCGTACCTTTGTTGGTATCCTTTTGTTCAAAAATCTTATCAAATAACTGAGCTCTTAACTTAGCATTTTCATATATCGTGTCATGTAATGTATCTTGCAAAGAGTCAATTATCGCTTTGGTTTGAGCCCGTGTCACTTTAATAGAGTCAAACAAGTTCTTGTATGTGGTCTTAAGATGAACATTTTCCTTTTCATAATTTCGAACCTGAAACTCTAATTCTACGTTCTCATTTTCTAGTTTCTGAGGCAAAGGATCAAGGGTATTTGATACACATGGAGTATCCTTACTTTTACCCTTTTGATCTCCCAACTGAGCTTGCAACCGTTCGATCTTTTGTTGCATGTCATTATAAGCTTTATCGTACAAAATTTTGTCATATTTGCATTCTTCACACTTTTTGTACCAATCATTCCAAAGTTTAGCATATTCATTCTCCTTTTTAATGATACAGTTTTCAAAGCGTTCTTTCGTACGTTCAAGCTTAGTTTGGAGATTTTATGTATTTATAACAGAATTATTTTGCACAATATACATAATATCTTGACTGACAACTGCTCTCAAGAGACGCTCAATTTCCAATTCTAATGCCTTGTGCTTAGCAAGAGATTCATCAGCTTCTTTTGCAAGAGATTGGAAGTCTCAAACAAATTTGGCTGCTTCTTTCAGAAATTGTATTTCAACTTGGTTAACGATATTGAAAATTTCATCTTTTATAATTTTGTGAATCTCTTGGTGAGCAGAAGACGACCAATTGTGTATATCCAAAGTCATTTTTTGTTTGACAACATGTTGAAGAGTCACAATGGTGCTTTTTACCTCATTTAGAAATTTTCATGCAACACTTGGTGTAGTATCATTCAAAAAATCTTCATTTGGTATTGAAAATGATTTAGAAACATTGACCGTTTTAGAAGTATTTGAAAAATACAACTCTTTACGTGACTTGGCCGTTTGAGAAACAAAAACCCCCGAAAGATGATTAATCTTTGTATAATTTGTCGGTTTTATTTCTTTGTTTAATTGTTTCATTTTTAAGCTACTCTCTTGAGCAAGTTTCAGTGTCTCCTCCGAATCATACACAACAGGAGGATCATGCTTTTCCAATAGAACTTTGCCATTATACAAACTCTGTTGTTTCTGCTGAGCTTACTTGAGATAAAAAGGATTTTGATAACCCAATTCCATTTTCTGTTCAGTATGGTAAAACGAGTCTGGCTTAGGTGCAAGCATGTGCATCGTTTGAATCGATTGACCCGTTTTAACCAAAATATTATCTAATTCCTTTATCTTATTCTCAAGTTGAATTTGCTTATCAAGAAGCTCGTCTTCACGTATTTTGAAATCAGACTTCAACCTTTTCTTTTCTTTAAGAAGAGAAGAAACAGTTGATTTTTCCATTGAAAGTTGTTTATTTAGGTTTGAAATTTCCTTATTCAAAGTCGTTATTTGTTTACCAAAACTAAAGTGAAGTGCATTTATCTTTTTAGTAAGACATTGTTCTTGATAAATAGACTTTTGATAACATCTTTCAAGTTTGTCATATTTTTCTTGACTGATTTCAAAACACTTTTCTTGATTTTTATATCTAGCAAGCTAAGTGGTCAAATCAGCATTAGTTTCTCTTAACTTGCAATTGACCGAGTTAACTTTCTCAACTTCAGTAGCTAAAATAGTATATAATGAATCATATAAAGCACGTGTTTCCTCAGGAGTAGCAGGATGTTGTTCTACTGTTCCCCCACTTTGTTCCACACTAGAAACCTCATAAATAACATTACTATCATTCTGTGGTACTTGGTGTGATTCAAGAATGGGCTCGAGTAGCTTAGTATATTGCTCTTCTTGAGTAAACATATTGAATATATCATTATCATAACAATTTTCCAAATGGTGTACCTCAGCTGATTCATCTGAATCGTAGATGGGAGCTTTGTCAGTCTGAGTACCCGATGTCGATGCTTGCTGCAAATTATCTTTTAAAGTTCAGTTGGCATTTACTCTCTTAATCTCTTCATAAGCACCTGCATCAGCCATGAAATCAAATTCCTCTTAAGTGAGTTGGATCCTTGCATCTTCCTTTAGAGCATTATGCATCTGTTTTTAAAGATAAGCAGCATCCTATTTCCCTGGCTTTACTGTGCAATTGCAGGCAAGATGGTCCTCTCCTTGATAGTTGTAACACCTTATCTGATTACCATTATTCCTATTTGCATTACCCTCAGCCCGTGCTGCTACAACATTTCCATTCCCATGCTGATTTGCAATCCCTTGAACAACACTAAGCCCATTCTGATTCTCAACATTCTGAGTACCCAGATTCTGAACTGCATGCTGCCCACCCAAATGTCCTACATTTTACACTGCATTCTCTCTAAACTGGTTCCCAACATTATCATCAACCATTAGCATATGCCTGTCTTGATCTATATTCATACCTGATTGAGCTAGCAAAGATTTGATGAACTTCTTTGGTTGTTGTTTGTTGGAGTGATGTTGTTTAGTTGAAATGCCTTAGACATGAGTTCAAGTGCCATGTCTAATGCAGTTGTGGGATCTGAGATATCTTTGGGATTTTGCATTGGTTGTTGCATGTAGTTCGTGTTGAATGAAGGTTGTTGGACAAAGTTGTTGTTGGGTTGTGGATGTTGTATGTAGGTAATGAGTGATGAGTGATCTGGGTGAAACGGTGTCTGAGTGTTTGCCATTAATGCCAAAGGATCATGTGTGTTTGCAAATCGTTGTGCTCTAATAGTAGTAATTTCCTGTTGAGTCGACATTGCAAAGGTGATGTGAAATGATAAACAAGGATCTTTAGTAGGTAAAGTGATTGTTGTTGTGGATTGAAATCATGTGACGTTCACATGATTTTACAAATCTTAGATTTAAACTGAGAAACGATGTGAATCATTCGCAGGATTTTACAAAATCAAAAAGAAACCGTGAATGAATAATTGTTGAGAAATCGTTGTTGTTGAAGAATTTGAACTTTTGTTAACGATTGATGAGCTTAAAACGATGACCGGTGCACAAACGTTGAACTTAAAGTGAGTATTGGTTAATTAAAACTCAAATAAGGACAAACGGTGCAATTGAAATTTACTTTGGAGGGCTAACGGGTTGTTATAAAGGAATAAGGACTAACGATGTAGTGATGTTTTAACAAAGAGGGTTAACAAGCTAAAAAAGGACGAATGGTGAAATGTATTGAACACCAGGGACTAAAGATGCAATTTTCAAAAGATAATTAATAATTAAAACGTTTTTTCCCTCCTTCATGTCATCATCTTCTACGTTTAAAGGATTTTAAATTGCAACGTTTGATCTTTTTAATCTTTTAAACTCGTTCGGTTATCGTCGATGGAAACCAAATATACCACGATGATCGAAAAAGGATCATGATCACAATGGTATAGATTAGAAGACCCGCGATAAATTGTTACTCGAACCCAAAAAACCTGAAACAACTCGAACGGACACGTTTTTCCCTTTTATGGTTATGTATAACTCGCTTGGTTGTTTTTATGTATAAATTGCCTTTAAGAAACGTATAACTCTCCCAACATGCAATGTATACTTCGCCTCTCGTTCAAAATGAAACGTATAACTCGCCTTCAAGAAACCGGTATAGATCGCCCACAAGAAAACTTGTATAGATCGCCTACAAGAAAACTTGTATAGATCGCCTTCACAGATTTGGTGTATAAATCGCCTGATAGAAACAAAAGATAGTACAATTGTCCTTTTTTGGACCACAACGAGTAACAACAAAGCTTTGTCCTTGTCTTGCTCAACCCATGGACCACAAAAAAAAACTCAAGAATAAGCTAACATAAACAAGCAACGTGATAAACTGTTTAGACACAAATAAGCCAAATGAAAAGCTTTGTAAATGAATCTTACAGCGTTGAAGCTTTTTGAATGACGGTTCAAAAAATAAAAAGCTAGAAACAGTTTTTATTTTGACCACAAAGAAGACATAAAAAGTAGACCAAAATAAGCACAAAACCTAATAATAAGCACAAACCAGTTTTTGACACAAATAAGTCAGACTCAGTTTTTGATGACTTTTGACAAAGTCACAAATTAAAACGTGTAGGAATAAGCCACGAAACAGAAATACTAATAAGTGACTTAAGGGTGTTGAAATAAAAAGACTTGAGCTTTTTGAGACAAAATGAGCTAAAAACCAAATTAAGCCACGAGAAGAAGAACTAAGTAAGCCACACAAAAAAAACAAAAAAAACTACAACAGAAATGATTTGAGTAAGAAAAAAAATAGAGAAAGCTATGAAAATACGTTTTAATGAGGAGCAGGAAACATGTTTATGAAATATTGAGATTTGTTACTGTTCAATACAAATCGGCCCAAAGAAGTTGATTGGAAAGCCCAAGATGTCAAAATGCTTTATGAAATCTTGTTATGAAACAGTAGAACGAGATGTAAAAAAACAAAATAAGACGAGATAATAAGCCCAAAATAAATTAGAACAAACTATCACAACGAAATCACTAAACTCAACCTTGGCTCTTGATACCACATGTTACATGTATCATTTCATCACCATGAACACAAAAAATAAGAAAAAAGATTTTTAGAGAGAGAAAGAACTAGAGAGAGAGACAAAGAAAGAAAAATGAAGATGGTTACTTGCACTAAGAAGAAAAATAAGAAGCAACACCCTCTCGACACTTGGAGAGGAATTTATATAGTTACAAGAGTGGACAAGCCTTGCTTGGGTTGTTGGGCTTGTCTTTGGGCCGGACCTATTACAAATGGGCTTAAGCCCGACAATTAGGCCCAATTAGCTTAAATAAATTCCCGTAAACTACGTTTTACTTATACAAGGCTCGGGAATATAAAATGACCATCACTTTAAATAAAACACGGCTAACAATTGGTTTGAATTTATTACATGTGCATTTACAATTCGTTTTACAAACTGGTCTACATACTCAATTACTTATTTTGGGATGATATACATTGCTTGTTTTACTTTATTTTTTTAAAACAAGGACATTACTTTACTTTTACCCAAATGATTACGGATTAGCTTAAGAGGATTGAACTGTTAATTACTCAGAGGGTAAGCGCGAATGTTATGAAATAGATCTATTCGGGTGTGACAGCCCCGTTCGGGTGATTAGCTATCACTGGGCAAACAAACGTTACAACATATCAGAGCATAACATTTACATGAACATGAACAATTACGGTGCATTGAATAAAGTGGCATATATATGAGTCTACGCAATGAACTTAGAGTAATCGTAATCATTGTTTTATACACACAGGAATATTTACGTTGCCTTGAATAAAGTGGAAATACATACATTGAACAATGGGGGGTCCAACTATACATACGTTTTTGTGACTATTTGGGAATTGAAATGGTCATGCATACTTTACAACTCTTTGGTTTATAACATTCATGCATATGTTTTGTGACTATTTGGGGATTGAAATGGTCATGCATACTTTATAACTCTTTGATTTACAACATTCATACATACATTTTGGGGAACATACAAGGATTGTAACAGTCATACATACTTTACAAAACTTTGGATCAACATTTATACTTAAACAAACATATAACTCACCAACTTTATGTTGACACTTTTTAAGCATGTTTTTCTCTGGTGAATTAGATGCTTGGCTTATGTGATGTGCATTGGAGTCTAAATAATTCAAGATTTCTTTTTAAACGACACAGTTAGAGGTCGTTCTCTCATGACTTGAGCAATGGTATTATGAAGTAACGCTCCCGGAAACATATTCTGCTGCGACCCATTTTTTGGGGTGTTACAACACGTGTTATTTTCGGAATTTGGAGGGTGATGATTTGCTTACCGGTTCTCGTGATTCAAATCTTTACACTATCTCTATTTCTGATATGGCGGCTTCTTCTCTAGTATGCTTAATGTCCAGAGCCACATCAAAAAAATCTTGGTTATGGCACCATAGGCTCTCTCATTTGAATTTTGGTACCATTAACCAACTCACGTCAAAGGATGTAGTTGATGGACTTCCAAAATTTAAGTATAATAAAGATCACTTATGTTTATCCTGTGAACAAGGAAAAAGAAAGAAAGCTTCATTTCCACCAAAAATGGTTCCAAGCACAGAGTCCAAACTCGAACTACTTTATATGGATTTGTGTGGGCCAATGAGAGTCGCAAGTATCAATGGCAAGAAATATATTTTGGTGATCGTTGATGATTATTCTCGGTATACATGGGTATATTTTCTTCGCACAAAAGATGAGGCTCCAGATATGATCATCGATTTCATTAATCAAGTTCAAAGGAATCTAAAGGCTCAAATTCTAACGATTCAAACTGATAATGGAACTGAATTTAAAAACGAGAAATTACGGGCATTTTATGCAAAGTTATGTATTGTTCATAAAACTTCAATTGCTCGTACGCCTCAACAAAATGGTGTTGTTGAACGACAAAATCGAACACTAGTCGAGGCTGTTCTAACAATGCTTATCTTTTCCAAAAGTCCAGATCTTCTTTGGGCCGAAGCTATTGCTACTGCTTGTTTTACTTAGAATCGCTCTATTGTACACACACGGTACAATAAGACTCCTTATGAGCTGATTTTAGGTAGAAACCCCAATATTTAATACTTTCATGTGTTTGGATCCCTTTTTTATCCAACAAATGATCATGATGATCTTGAGAAAATGAAACCGAAGGCTGACATTAGCATCTTTATTGGTTATTGTTAGGATCACGAAAAGTATCAGTCACTTCCATTATATCGTTTGATAGCTCGTAAAGTAATATTTGGAAATTAGATAGGCTAGCTTAGGAACAAGCCCATGGACAAGCCCATGGCCGGCCTCTATCTAGTGTATAAATACCCTCTCCACACATGGAGAGGGTGTTGGTTGGTTGTTTCTTTTCTCATAATCTAAGTGTGTATTTCTTGTTTACTTTCTCTCACTAGAAGCATCCTTCCAACCTCTTTCTCTCTAGATTTCTTTATTGTTCTTTGGTGTTATTGATTACATAAGTTTTCAATAATTGGTATCAAGAGCCATGGAGTAATTTGTTTAGTTCTTGTGTTTGTTTGTGTTTCGTTTTATACAAAACCGTAGCTTTTTATTGTATTTTTTTGTATTCGAAGCTTTTGGTATACACTAAAGGATCATTTACCTTGGTAAATCTGATCTAGTATCTTTAGGATATAGGTGTACAAGCTTAAAATTAAAAAAAGCATCATTTTTGTTCAAATTAGTGTTCGAAAACCTTTAGAAAGTACAAATCTTGATTTTAAATTTTTTGGCTTAAAAACCATAAAGTTTGCATTTTTAAGATACCTATAGGCTTAGTAATACTAGTTGTACAAGAAATTTTGAGAAAAACGATCAAAATGAGTCTTTTTGTGTTTTGAAAACTTTGAGTTTTGGACTTGTAGAAGGAGATTTAGCAATTGCAGGTGAAGTCGAGTTAACAAGGTTTCTTTGCAAGGCGAGTTAACAAGGTTTCTTTGCAAGGCGATTTATCATCTTCTGAGTGAAAGGTGATTTATCAACACTCCTTAGCAAGGCAATTTATCAAGGTCCGAGTACAAGGCGATTTAACAGATTTCCTTCACAAGGCGATTTAACAATTTCCTTCACAAGGCGATTTATCAAGTTGTCCAACCAAAGGCGAATTAACAATTTTCTTTGAAAGGAAATTTAACAACTTATCTTTAGAAGGCGATTTAACAACTTTCACAAAGAAAATTAATTCACTTGAACACTCAAATTGCTTAAGTAACTTTTACAGTTTATCTCTGTGATTTGTAAAATCCCATGAAATATTTACTTGTCTTCCCAGTTTTATCAAGTGTTGTAAAATCTTGTATAGTTTCTAGACTTACAAACACTCAAAAGACTACTCATTAAAAACACTCAAAATTTTCTTTTAAGCACTAATTGTTCCTAACATATTACTATGGATCATTACTCCGTTCTTTATATATCCTTTGGTTTTGGTAACATGCTGCGACATGTTAGTACCGATGCTTTTCAATGGTTGTTCTTTTGATCGTGAGCACGGATGAGCCTTTACAGTCTTCTTTTTGTTCGTAATGTCTTCGTATGAATTTCTCTGGTGCATGTTCGTTTCACTGTTATTCTGGCTATATGGTTCCT
>BQNB010004285.1:0-19453 GCA_026074375.1 Tanacetum coccineum
AACTCTCTCAAATGTTTCTCTCTCTAGAAACTAGCCAAATCCAAGAATCGACCCCGTGTTATGATATAGGATATACCACATATATCTTTCAAAACAAATGTGTTTCTGATAAAATTTGATTTATAGATATAAAACCGTCGATGTGTCACAAAAACTCTTTTCTGAGTGACACACGATTGACTTTCAAATCAATTTTTCATTAATCAGTGGGTTTCTTAATTCACTGGTTCACTCACTTCGTGCTTTGTCTACTTTGAGACGCTCCGATTTGAGAACGGCTAGCACAGCTGCGAAACCCTATCAAGGAGATTCTTCGGAATTCTACCTGATCACAGGCAGTATTCATACTAAATAACGGGGAACCGTGGTTTTTGCAACCTTATTCAACGAAAGTGAAGAAAGACACTCTCGTTTGTTTATCACTAACAATTACTTGCAGGAAATGCCTAACGGTAGACGGTAGCAGCTGATGGCAAGAGACATATCAATTCACAACCCCATGCTCACACTTAAAATTCCTAATCAAAGACATCATAATTAACGAATGACCTACTTTACAGCTTCCGCAACTCTGATGAGTACAATCATGATCCAGAAAAGTATGAGCATGTCGGTCCGAAGGTCACAACATCACATGAAGGCAATAATACCACAAGGATGATTTGGAGATTTACTGTGGTTGATGATCTTAAAGAATGCTCAAAGATCACACAAGACAAAGGAACTATGCTCAAAGACTACTACAATATGTACAAAGGAATCAATGCATGAAGAATCAAATACTACGAGCTGAACACAAGAAATAGATAGCTGAGCTTAATTTAGTATTTTCTAGGGTGACCTCTCTTAGGGGGAGATTGTTAGATATTAAAAAAAGACTCGGTCACCTCGTGTATTTTACCGTTTATTGTTGCTCGTAGTTGAGTAGTTAATGTATAATGTTCGGTAATGGGCCGGGTAGTAAACCCAACATGTTAGCCCTTTACCAAGGCCCTAGGCCGGTTTTATTGTAAGTATAAAAGCCTCTTCCATGCCATGGAAGAGGTGGGTTAGTCATTTCATTTATACAAGTTCACTTTCTCACTCTAGAAAGCTCTCCCTCACTTTCTCTCTCTAGAACTTGGCTAATCCTCTAGTCATTCGATTGTGTTATGATTTCCAATATCATACACACCAGTTTATAACACCGTGGTTAATAGATAGGAAATATACACTTGGAATTTTTCAATTTGCTATGTTTACTTAAGGTTGAATTATCTTCCATCAAATTTGAAAGTCATGTCTTAACTTTTTTTCATTAGCTATCAGTTTTTTAAAAGGATATTTCTCAACCAGTGTAAATGATATGCATGCGTCATCCAACCGAATCAAGATAGATTTGAAATTAAAATTAGTCAAACAAAATGATTTTTCCAACTTGTATATAGCTATCACCTGGACTAATTTAAAGCTTGATCTATATATATTAGTGCTTATTTTAATATTAGAGTATCTTTAATAACATATTAGATGGATCATGTCATCATGTGATACTCAATGGCATCCATCTTGGAGACAACATTAGATAATTGAAAAAATGTATTAAAACACACAACAAATTTAATGAATGGTATTTTATGAATCCCTCTTTTACTCCTTGTGTGCTTATTAGTAAACAAAAATAAGCTTAAAATTCTAATTTGTTGCTTTTCACATGAAGTTACCTATATTAAGTTTGATTTGCTGGAAATTATGATTTTTTTTGAAACGGCTATTTGCATTAACATCAAAAAATGCTACATTCTAACAAGGAGCTAGAAGGCAGCGTATTACAAAATACCTAGTTCAAGTACTAGAAACATAACATGCGTCCATAAGACAAGAAAGCTATAAAGCCCAATCAAGAGGACTTTTTTTACACCTATTATTTAACCAACAAAAACAAAGATGTTGTATTTTGATGAAGAGATCCTCTACCACACACCTTTTTGCTGCAAAGATCTTCTCATTTCTTGCATTCCAAATCAACCAAGATGATGAGAATATAACGGATTCAAAACATGAGAGTTGATGTGCTTGAAATAACCTCTTCTTTTGCGAGCTAAGGTTTTTGATGAAATCGATAATTTGCAAAAAGGAAGAGCCCGTCTTGAATTCAAAACCCCACCACAAAAAAATGTTTTTCCAAAGGTGAGAGACCCACTCACGTTTGGCCAAAATATGATCAATAGTCTCATAATCATTTTCATAAATGGGACATAGGATCGAAGGTATATTTATACCTTTGAGGTCTAACTCTACTCTAGTTGGGATACGGTTTCTCTTGGCACGCCAAACAAAAATTAAGACTTTTAAGGGAATGAGAGAAGACCATCTAGTTGGACGACCGGTCAAGAGAAGCCCGCATTTATCAATAGCAACCCGCACTGATTTAACATAAAACAAATTCGAGTTACTTAACAAGAAATTCCAACTGTCTTCCCTTGTACCATGACGAAAGTTACAAAGTAATTCCATAAGCTCGTCGAATTCTGCCATCTCCCTTCCACTTTGGATGGGTTGACGCCAATCCCATATCCATTGAAAGTTATCATCATCACTTCCACATCGATCACTAAGACAACATTCCTGTGACGTTTCAAGTGCAAACAACCTTGGAATTTTTTTTGACAGAATGTGATTACCCAACCAAGGTTTAGTCTAAAAATAAATTGAACTCCCTCGACCAACCTTACGACTAAAAGCTTCAAAGAAATGAAAGCCCATATTGTGTATTTCCATCCCAGCTTTGACGATAGATTTCCAGCAACTATTATTAGTTGACTCATAATCATGAGTATTAGTACCACCTAAGTAACCATGAATACTAACAATCACCGAGTTCCAAAGTGCACTCTTATCTGACCGAATTCTCCACCACCAACAAGAAAGAAGAGCAAGGTTAGCTGCTTTAAGGCTGCCAATACCCAACCAACCTTTAATTTAAGAGCTATCACATTTAACCATTTAATCCATGACAACTTTTTCTCATCACCAGTGCTACCCCAGAAAAATTGACGTCGAATGCGCTTTAAGATCTTCAAAACTAAAGTGGGAGCTTTGTACAAAGAAAAATAATAAAGAGGAAGGCTTGATAAGACTGATTTTAGAAGAGTTAAACGTCCCCCAAAAGATAGCAATCGTGCCTTCCATGAACAAAGCTTACTTTGAAATTTGTTTATAACCACGGTCTTACTTGAGGTGAGCTTCATATTTGCCCCGACCGGTAAACCCAAATATGTAAAAGAAAGTTTACTACCTTTACATCTGACTTCATGAGTTAATGTGTTAACTTGATCGTGTGGTACACCAACACCATAAATGCAACTCTTAGATAGGTTAACTTTTAATCCCGAAGAGAGATGATAACATCTTAGTATATGACTAATGATTTCACATTACACTCCGACCACTCACCAACAAAGAGAACATCGTCAACAAACTGCAGATGAGAAATAGTGTTGTAGTTTTGAGCAACACGAATCCCCCTAAAAATGTTTTTTTCAATTGCCTCCTCTATGACAACGTGTAAGCTTCAGCAGCCACTAAAAACAGGAAGGGAGACAATGGATCACCTTACCCCAAGCCTCTCCCAAGAGAAAATTCCTTAGATGGAGATCCATTTATAAGAACTGAAGAAGTTGCTGAGTTGAAAAAACCTTTAATCCAGTTTCACCATATGAAGCCAAACCCCATATGGATCATAACATTATCTAAGAAACTCCAATGAATCGAATCAAACGCCTTTTCAAAGTCGACCTTAAAAATCATCAGTTTAGACTTATGCTTCTTGGACCATGAAATTAACTTGTTAACAATCAATGGACCATCAATGATCTGCCTACCTTTAATGTAAGCAGATTGTGTGTTGATGATTATCGAAGGAAAAACCAAGGTAAGACGGTTAGCCAAAAGTTTGGCAATTACCTTGTATTGGCAGCCAATCAAACTAATGGGGCGATATTCTTTTGGTGTAGTTGGATAAGCTCCTTTAGGAATCAAGGAGATAAATGATGGATTGCATCCTTTTGTAAGAGAAGCCGAGGTGACAAAATGTTCGACAACATTTATGAAGTCAACCCCAACTATATCCCAAAAATGTTTCACAAACTTAAAAGTCATACCATCAGGCCCTAGTGCCTTATCTTCGACACATTCCCAAACTGCCGTTTTTTAATCTCCTCATTGCAAAATGGTCTTTCAATGGCATGGCATTGGTCAATTGAAAGACGTTTAAACTTAGAGCAAAGAATTCTGGTCGGCTATATGAAGGTTCTCTAAATTGACAAGAAAAATGAGCGAAAAAGACACGCTTAATATCATTAGGTTCAATTACCCAACTCTCATTAGATTGAACACCATGAATATTTTGCTTCCATCTGCGACCATTGATGATGTTGTGGAAGAATTTAGCGTTTTCGTTGCCTTCCAAGGCCCATTTACATTTAGCTCTCCACCTTAAAGATGCCACCTCTTTTTGCTCTACTTTAAAAAGTCAATATAGAGCAGCAACCTTCTCAATTTGATCTTCATTTATCAATAGACCATTTTCAGCTTTCATATCAAATCGATTTAGAATACCCATATCTCTTTTCTTATGAGCATCAAAATCATTTTTAACAGATTTTCTCCATACTTTTAGAGCTGCTTTGGTTGATTTTAATTTTTCTTTAAGGCATATATCAGGTCCCAATTGATAGCTAACCGATAGCCAAGCTGACTTTACTACCTCTGTGACTGAGTTTTCCAAAAGCCAGGCATTGAGGAATCAAAATAATCGGGGGGACAAAATCCACCTGAGACACTTCTAAAAGCAAAGGAAAGTGATCGGTATATTTTATGCCGAGTGCAGTGACCATGATGTTTGGCCACCTGTTGATTACATCAGATGAAACAAGAAAATGATCAATCTTACTTATGTAGAATACTAGATTATCTAAACTCATAATCAAATGTATAAAGAACTAGAGAGAGAAAGGATGGATGAACACTTCTAGAGAGATAAAGGAAAAAGATAAATATTAGATTAGCAAAATGTGAAGTGAACAACCAACCCTCTCCAAGGTGTGGAGAGGGATACTTATACCACATAATGGCTGGCTATGGGGAGGCCTTGTGGGCTTTACTTGGGCTTTGGCCTGTTTACCTTATTAAGGTTCCAAATATTACTATACGAGCTATCTAACGATATAATGGAAGTGACCGACACTTTTTGTAAACCTAACAATCTCCCCCTAAGGGAGGTCACTCTATTTTACAAAAACTTAAACCTAGCATACTATGCTTTGTATTCAGTCTTGTGCTCGCAGACTTGTTTTCTTTACTTCATCTTGTGAACAAGATGTAGTGATCTTTAACTTTAGGCTTGAGCTTGTTCCATATAGCTTGACTTGTATGTGAACTTGAGCTTCTTTGAGATCATCAACCTAGCATAATCTCTTATCATCATCTTGAGACATTATCGCCGTCTTGTGTACTTATGACTTTTGGACCAACATGCTCATACTTTTCTTGAGATTGAAAGCTTGAATAAGACATCTTTCTTGAAGTTCTTTAACTTTAACACTTCGTCGCTTCAAGAAGGACGTGCGGTATCAGAGTAGCAGAAGTCTTAAAACATGTACTTGAGCTTTAATGATGCCTTTATGTATGTCGATCGAGTATGAGCATGTGGCTATGAATCTTGAGTTGTCTTGATCCAATAGCTGCGACTATCAGGATTACCTGCATGAAAGGGTTAGTGATAATCAACATGTATGGACGAAAGTGGCTTTGTCACTTCGTCAAAAACGGTTGCAATAACCATAGTTCCCTGTTGATCAGTATAAATATTGCATGTGATCAGGTAGAATTCCAAAGAATCTCCTTGACAGGGTTTCACATATGTACTAGCCGTTCTTATTATCGAAGCGTCTCAAAGCACACAACACGGTAAGAGTGAACCGGTAAGTTACTATCTTCCCGATTAAGCCGTCAATTCGTGTTCAGCTTTCCTATGTCCAGATCCCCTTATGAGGCTTCCCATGGACATAAGATTGAAAATTGATTTAGAAAATCAGTTGGTGTGTCAAGATGGAAATGGTTTTTATGACACACCAATAGTTTTATCCTTTTCAAAATTCATATGTCAATTCATAAGGTGGACCGAATCGATATCAAGTATCACAATTTTGATCTGTATAGTATCTCAAAAGTCACCTACTAAGAGCTTGTTCGATGTTGGCTCAAGCAGGATTTCCATCTTTACTGTGACAACTTAAAACTCACTCTGATGTTCTGGCAAAAACACAAGGATGATGCGTAGGACTCTTGACATATATTTCTTGTTTTTCACATTGTGTGAATTACAAGCATATTATGGATAAGTGTCCTAATGAGATTTACGGATGATCTCTTTTGGCCTAGACTCAATAGTGCACTTTGGTTTTAGTAATCGGAGGCTAGAGCAGACTGCTACCTTTTCAATACCAACTGACTCGAAGTGAGAAAGTTGATAGAAATGCGTGTAATCTCCATGAGAAATGAAACAAAAATCTTTTGAGAGATTCTAAGTGGCTAGGGAGGGTTGTGCATTGCATCATTGGGTCCATGATGTTAGTCTTCAATGTCAGCAATCATCTTTGTGATTCTGACAGCAGATGTATTGACCCGGTTTCTACCTAAGTGTAAGGAGGGCTTCTTTCTTTTCACCCTTTATCTTAACTTTTCTTTTTAATTCTTCAACCCCTTTAGTGCTTACCGAGACTTCATAACTAATACCTTGTTGGGTTTGTTCCATTACTAGCTCCATCTCAGTCGGCACTTTTTCCTTATTCTCACTTTTACTCCTTTTTTATATCATACCTATGGACTTCTACACTAACTAGTAGAATGATCCTGGGTAGATCCCTCCGGTTCTGGCTGGATCGTGGGAACGAATACCTATACCTAACCACCTTATAACTCTAAATAATTAAATACATGGTTGGTCTTTTGGTATCATTCACAGCCGTAAAACCATTTGTTATGCCCCCCCTCAACATATGCATCGATAATCGAAAATGTTTAGCACATGAGGGAAGAAGCTTGCACTTGAGACCTTAAATTCCCATCTTTAACCATATATTTTAATCACATTTTCTCCCCTTATAAAAAATATCAAATCTCTTGATATTTAAGATATCAATTGATTCAAATATTCATGGTTTCAGGAAAAAATGTCCAATTATTAACAAGCCGATTATTGGAACATTTTAATGCTCCCCCTCATATAAATTAAGAATAATATGGTATTTGAGTGCGTTAATTTGAAATTTTTGAATTTACTAAGAAATTCTTGAAAATTCGCACTCAAATACTATATATATGCCTATTTCTAGTCTTACACTACGTATGTACATATTCACAAATTTGTAATATACAAGAAATTGACCTGATATAGAGAAGGACACAATATGACAAAGTCACATTGTCCGTTCAAGCAGCCTAAAGTCATTTCCGTATTCTCTCCCTCTAACGAACTTCTCCAAATTCCTCATCTATCTCCTCTCAAACAGCTATTGATCGATTGCCTTGATCATGATGCGGGACCTTTTTCTGTCCAAGTTACTCCATCTTCTCTTTGGCAAGTAATCCATACTCATGCTAGAAGCAATATCATGAAGAACCCGTCAAACAGATGTGAGTGTGCCATCACAAAATTTGTAGAGTTCATCCGAGCACATCAACCTGTTTCTCTTGAGCTTATCTTGATAGATGATACCTTGAGGGTTTTTGTATGCAGTGTATGGTGTCAGTTTGGAGATGTCAGATCTAAAAGTCTAAGCCTTGGTGATACTAAGTTTCTTCTAGTAGATTTTGACTCCCAGTTGAAGATCTTCCACCCGCTTAAGAATGACAACGCGTCTGGTGAACATCTGGAATGCCACATTTAGGTCAAAGATGACATCTTTCTCTAGGTTGGAGAGTTTCTTTTGGACCAAGAGAAGCAGCAAGTCTTCAATATCACGCAGATTAAGTCTTGGGAAGTCACCTTCCATGAACTTATATAACTTGTGATCATCTCTTCGAACAATAATCTCCTCTAGATACCCGTAATCATACCACTTCATAACTTTAACATGGGTCACTGCAATGATTCTTTTCTTGGAGAACACATCATGTGTGGATTTCCTGTTGCTTGCGTAGCCATAGAACGTTTGTCGTTTAGGACCCCAGAGTGAGATACCCCACATAGCATATTGATAATAAGCTACCTTCACTGGACTCTATAACGTCATAACCATGTCTTCGATGCCTTTAATATTATCATATTTAGCAGCCTTGGTTTTTGTTATAGAAGTTGTGTACTTCCTGCTAGAACTTCCACCTTTCAGATATTCAAGGTTGTTGTTAATGAAGTGGTTAGCAAGAACTACTTGATGACCTTGAGCTTTAATTAACGGCAGTGACTTGCTAAGTTCAAATGGATATTCTTAGCCTTCAAGGTTGTTCCAATCAAGTTGATCAGTTATAGCTTTATAACACTCTTCAAAGTGATATTCAAGTTCCACGAAGCTTTTGCAAGCGCCTTTAAGAAAGTTGAAAGCAGGTCCTACCAGAATCTCTTGTGTCAGATTATTAATCTTCAAATTATGCATGACATATGCTGAGAAGTCAATAGGAATGCTCATTAGCTCGTCGAATGTGAGAGAAGGCTTCTTTGCTTGAGCAATTCTGCTTATCCATGTTTGAGGCGTTCTAGAATTAGTAGATTTTGTAGCATTCCAATCAGGGTCAAGAGTTGGAGGTCTCTTAGGTTTCTTAAACCAGTCATCCATTATAGCTGCCTCGATGTTGTATTGATCCTCAGTGTCACCTCCTTGATCTTGTGGCATTTTGGTGTTTGCAGTCTCAAACACTGGTTCCACTACTTGCACAGACTTGCCAGATGATTTTGGCTGAGACTTGGTGCCTGTGAATGAGCTTGCCTTATATTCTTTTGATTTAGAGCCTTTTGGTGGTTCCGCGTCCTTGCTCGTCTTCCATTTCTTCAACCCTTGGTTTGATCCAGTTGGAGGGTCTTCGTCTTTATCTTTATCTTCACGGTCTCTCTTTAAGGAATATACATTTCCATATGACGAGAAGAGATCTTTGTCAACATTGTAAGATTTGACCAGTCCATCATAGAGTTCTCTGTGTTCTGGAGCTGCCTGATACGATTTACTTTTCTCTATCTTATCAAGAAGTAATTCAAACTCTGTAAGTGACGCGGCTGCCTCATATGTAGACTTAGGTTAAGAAGAAGATTTATCCAAAACGACATTCTCAAGTGATTCATTAATAGTGCTTTGGATCACAGGAGTGGCAAATTTTAACACTTCCTTAGGTAGGATCTGAGGCAGTTGACTTTTGGCTTCATCCTTTATGATGTCTTTTACTGATTTCTCAACAACATCTATATATAGCTTCCTCTCTTCTTGAGCTTTCTTTCTAAATTCCTTAGTGTATGACTGGAGAGCAGTTCTAGCATCATATCTAATTCTTGTACTCAAAAGGACATCCACTATTGTTGGAATTTGATATTTAAGAGATTCAAGGAGTTGTGAAGAAAGGTCAGCTTGTTTAAATTGAGACATCTCCTTTTCCAATGTAGAAACTCTTTGATCGAATCTAAACAGGGAAGAAAAATCAAGAAGTTTAGGAATTGAGGTTATAGTTGGAACGGTTGTTGGTGCAGGAGTTGGTGTCATCAGTTATGGAAGAGGAGTGATCATTGATATAGTTGGATGAATGATTGTAGTATGTGCAGTAGAGGTTTCCAGGATAGCCGTCTTAGGCACAGTGAAAAGAGATGGTGCTTGAGTGCGTGATTCTTCCTAACGACTTTTGACATTCATCATAGAAGCAACTTCATCGACCACTGGTGGAACGTTATCCAAAATGAGAAATTTACTAGCCATGTCGGATGAAACAGAAGAGCTTTGTTTTGAACTTTTAGTTTTTTGTGAAGAAGTGAGTGTCACATGTGCATCTTCTATGACTTGCTCATATAACTTTTCTTGAGAAACGTTCTGATCGGCATCAGTCATCTCTTCATCACCTTTCCTTTCTTTTTCATGCTCTACACCTAACGATCTCACATCCACATCCTTATACATATCATCATCCTCTTCTTCAAACACATTTTCATTATCATCATCAAATTCATACTCTTCATCATGTTCTTCTTCGTCATAATCTTTTAGAGTAAAAGAAGGATTCTCATCATCATCATCTGAATTAGTCCTTTCAGTATCATGTGCATCATTACCATCATCATCACTGTCAGCCTTATCATCATCACCTTTACTGTCATCATCACTGTCATCATCATTATAATCTTTACTGTCACCCCATGATTCAACATCACTCTCAGATTCATATGTGGGTACATTAGGAACCCCTGGTTTAGTACCAGTTCCTTCATCTTTACCAGTTGTCTTGTCTTCGGACTTATCAGGAACCTTTGGTTAGGACCAACCACGACTCGTTATCACTATCAGAAGAGTTTGCTTTTAACACATCGGGAACCCCTGGTTTCATACCAGTTCTTTCACTTGTGTTAGAAGGTTTAGATTTTGACTCATCAGGAACCTCTAATTCAAAATTAGCCCCTCACTTGAGCCACTAGCTTGAAGCTTATGAGTGTCTTGCCTGCTTTTCCTAAGAGCTTTCTTTAGCTGAGCATCTTCAAGTAGTGCTGCATCTGAAAGTAACTCAATTCCTTTGTTGGCGTAGTAGTAGACTTCTTGGCAGGTCTCTTAACTCTTTTAGCCTTCTTGACAGGTTCTGCTTCCAAGACAGGAGACAGTATTCTAGAGGGTGAAGCAACTTTCTTATACTTCCTTGCTTTCTTGGGAGTAGCTTTTCCAGTAGCAAAGTCGTAGTAAGTCTTGTAAGCTTTAGAATCTTTGATGGCTTGATTGATCATATGATCAAGAATCAGGGCTCCATACTGCTGATAATCTAGTGTCTTGGAGAAAAACTTCAATGTACTGAGTAGTGAGTGGTCACGAATAGTGTGAAGATTGATCATGTTCCTCATAGAGATAGTCTTGTCCTTAGAGATGAAGTCACTTATGATGACTTTGGTGAATCGTGGGTAGGGCATGTGCTTTTTCCTTGCTAAACTTATTTCTCTGTTGTCAGCTTGATACATGAAGTCTTCCCAGAGCATAGCAACATAGTCAACATTCTTCTTATTGTACATACCCCACAAGATTTGAGCTGGTGATTCCCTGAGTCTATCAAGTGCTGTTGTTTTCCCAGAGATGCACCTATTGATGATTGTAGTAAATGTTCTCCAAGGCTAGTGCATTTGATCAGTATGGATTGCAGATAGCATATCACACTTGCCAAAATAACCAAGTTCCTTGATAAATGAAACCAAATCTTCTTCTAAAGGACGTTCGACAAATTCTTGATTGGGAAGAATCGGACAGATATGGAGAATTTCACGAAATACTTCAGTATCAACTCGACATTTCTTCTTATCCAGCTTGAAGTTGTATGCATCTGAATTTCCGATCTTATTGATGGCATTCCAGAATTGGTGCATGTAGATTTCCAGGACTTCAGTAGTAATCTGGAATGCGAGATAGCAAGGAGATAGCTTGAGAGATTCCAAAGTGACTTGATATGTTTCTTCTCTTTGTGGTTTGCTGAATGCAATTCTTGCATTGCATTTTTCAATCTTTAGTCTTTTCTCAGGAGCGACCAATGAATTGTCGAGTGCAACTTTTTGAGTAGCAATTGTATTCATTTCTCTGCTAAGAATAGACCAACGCAGTTCATATACAACCAAATTCATATATTACTAAAATACCTATTCTGATTCATGGAGTTCAACTTAGAAAGCAATATTCAGACATTAGCAGGACAATTTAACACATTATCAGGCATTTAGACAAAGTGTGGGACGAATGACATAAAATTGGAAGGTCAACACAAAGGTCAACTAGCTAACAATTTGTCGAACATGATCAATTTAGCAACTTACATATGACATAAGAAAGATTTAACCTAAAAATGTGTTATCAAGTTAAAACATTTAGGAAAAAAATCAATTTTATAGCAAAGAACGAGTAAAGTATCACTCGTTGGAATCAAACACAAAAACTTTACACACAAGACATGGAATTTCTCATACAAATGC
Organism: Tanacetum coccineum; assembly: GCA_026074375.1. NCBI lineage: Eukaryota > Viridiplantae > Streptophyta > Magnoliopsida > Asterales > Asteraceae > Tanacetum > Tanacetum coccineum. The sequence continues at coordinate 12,173 of BQNB010004285.1, forward strand.
ATTCAACAAAGGTTATAATCACATAATAAACACAAACCCATGACAAATTCTAAGTAATTCCCAATACACCTAAATTTCGCAACAAAGAATCAAGAAAATCCTATTTGTTTGTTATCCCCATAACAAACTGCTATAGACGAGTAATCTACACCCCTTAAGCATCAAAACCCCTCTATCAATTTTGGATTTGGAAAACTTTTGATTTTCATGAACCCTAAACTAATTTCTAGGGAAATCGAGCTAACCAACGAATTAAAACCAAATTCCTTTTACAGATAGGATGTTTAGATGTATAGGAACACTTTTGAAGTTTACCTTATAGCTTGAAATGGTCTGAATTTTGAGTTCTTGGGTATGACGATTTTGGGGTGAGAAGGGAAAAGAAATTTTTAAGTGTGTGTGTGTGTGTTAACAGTGACGAGAGAGAGGGAAAGGGGGTGTTTGTGTTAAAACTTTGTGAGTTTGGCACAAATGCCCCCGTAAACTATTAACACCTTTCTATTTTTCTTATTAAGATTACTAAGGCTTTCTATAGTTTAACAATTGGCACAATTAGTCCCTAAAGTTTATACTATAATGCATATCAACTTAATTTTGCTATTCACACCCTAAAGGCATAAACACATAACATTTAAGGCACAAATAAGCTAAACAACTCTCCTTTAATTGTTAACCCGTTATTATTTAAAACCTTTTTCCATTATCACAAACTGATTTTATGAAGAAGAAATTTTTTGACATTCTTTCCCCCTCAAACAATGACATGTTTTCTATTTAAAGAGCTGTAGTCGTTGTTTGAGTGGTCAAATGCCTTGAAAAATCATTTTTTGATGAATTACTGAGATGATTAATTTATTTTTTGAAAAATCATCACTATGATAAATAAGATTTCGCTTATTTTAACACATAAGCGCACTAACACGTACACTTATGGATAAAGAAAGCGCGGGTTGTGTTGCAAAGTAAACACAAGCCTTTGCATGGTCATAAAGTAGACCATACCCGAGAATAAATTCTCGTTGAGAGGTCAAGTTTTCTTTTTGAAATACTTACCTTTAAGATGATGACCGGGTTGCTATCAGAAATAATAGCAAGCCATATGTTATGCTTTCTATTCGAACTTTATTTACAGCTTTGTGCCATTGTTAAATGACATTTCTGAAGCCATAAATATTATCGATGCTAGAAATCATGACATGAAAATATATTTTTGTCTTTTTCTGATTTTTTAATTTTGTATTTTGTTTTTATAAAATTTTATAAGAAGTGAAAAATCTTTTTGTGTTTTTGTGATTTTATATATACATATTATACAGAGGATATAAGAATAGGTACCACCACTATTCTTTGGCTTCATCTGCCAGTTCTTTCAGAGTCTCAGGAGTAAAACTTCTCATCCCCAGCTTGTCGATAAGGAATTTAATTCTTTCTCGACATAGAGCCTTGGTGAAGATGTCCGCCATCTGTTTTTTTATTTTCTTTATGAAAATTTTTATAAAAGAAAAATATTTTTGTATTTTTATGGTTTCTTATGTACATATGATATAGGATATACCGTGAGTAACCACCTCTACTTGTGCTCTTCCTTTATCAGACATTTTATGTAACACCCTCAAAAATGTGTCGCAGCGAAAGTATGTCCGGGGGCGTTACTTCATAATACACAGCACTAGATACAAGAGAACGACCCCTAAATGTGTCGTTTGAAAGTAATCTCGTTGATTTCCTTGAAATTGATATAATGTTTGTCCCATAATTGCATCACAATGAAAAGCTTAAAATTAACACAACGAGATTTGATCACTTGTATGAAAGTAGAATTCCTATGAACCCACATAAACTCATATAAACACACAGAATCACATACACCATTATTGCAACAGGCACATAAGTCAACACTAACAGTTTAACTAACCTGCTCAAATCATGGTGAGTTCATAGGTTTTTGCAAGTATAAATGTTGAACAAAGTTTCGTAAAGTATGCATGACCATTTCAATCCTCATATAGTCACCAAAACGTATGTATGAATGTTATAAATCAGAGAGTCGTAAAGTATGCATGACCATTTAAATCCCCAAATAGTTACCAAAACGTATGTAAATTGGACCACCTTTGTTCAAAGTATGCATTGCCATTTTATTCAAGGCACAGTAAATATCCATGTGTGTATAAAACAATGATTACGATTACTCTAAGTTCATGAAACCGATGCACTAATATAACAGTAAAAATTCATGTGTATTTGTTGGGGCCCCTGTAGTCTCAACCAATCGTAATCCGACATGTTATAATGTTCGTTTACCTAGTGATAGCTAATCACCCGAACAGGGATTGTCAATCCCGAATAGATCTATTTTATAACATGCGCGTAGACAACATGCTATAACGTTCGTTTGCCAAGTGATAGCTAATCACCTGAACGGGGATTATCAATCCGAAATAGATCTATTTTATAACATTCACGCTCACCCTCCAAGTGATTTACAGTTCATGAAGCTGTGACATAGACTTATATATACCCATCATAGGTTTCCCCTCCAAGAACACCCGGGCAGTGATTTAAAGAATATATACTCCCGTTACCGGTGTCCCCTCCAAGAACACCCAGGAAGTAAAGTAAAAATATGTGCTCCCGTTACCCGTGTCCCCTCCAAGAACACCTGAGCAGTACCGTTTTTGTCATCAGTTCAATCTGCTTAAGCAAATCCGTAATCCTTTTTCAAAAGTAAAATATGAATTTGTGACCAAAAAATGAAGTCAAGTAATGTATCCTATAGCAAGCTATGTAAATGAGTATGTAAACCAATTTGTAATCAACCATGTAAATGCATTTGAAACAAGCATGTTATCACCTCAAAAATATATGTAAAACCAGTAAAACATGGGGCTATAAACTCACAATATCCTTTAGAAGCAATCACATTGTTATAAGATAACCGAGTAAGTAAAAGAGTTGTAAACAAGCATGTATCCCCCTCGCGGCTTTATAAAACATTCAAAAGATTAAAAAGTGAGGTTATGAACTCACCTCGATGATGAAGAACGATTGACAGATAGGCATCTAATATGCATAACACGAACGAAAGACGAAGCGGCTCGATCAAGCAGTTGCAACTAATCTTAACGGCTAAGTCCCACTAGCCTATGATAATGTATTTAGGTTTCCCGATGAATGGTTGCATCAACGCGACACGTTGATAATAGATTTAGATTTAAAGTTGTAATAGTTTGGTGGTTGGTTAAATAAACAAATTGAAATGTGATCACAAAGTATGTAATATATTATGTATATATTACATATGAAAAATAAACCCTTATATAACTCATACCGTGAATTATATAACAAAGACAAACAATCCAAAGATTAATGTGAAGTATATAATACTTTGCAGGTATTATATAAGGAACGTGAGAAAATAATTGAAACAAAATATTTCGACACCAATTTAATAAATAAAAAGTCCTTGCATAAAAATGGACGCACGTCTTAAAGTTATAGTTTAAACAAACGATGTTTGTAAAGCTTCTACAACAATTATGATGTTATCTTCTAGCTGACACTTATAAAATATAAAATAATATTTTATTAATTTATATTTTGTTCCTCGTCGATCGTGTCTAAATTGTTATCTCATTGTAAAAGCTATAGTTTTCGTTCGTTTATCCGGTTTTGTTATAATACAAATTAATATATTCTTTAATTATACTTAGTCCCCTTTTATCGTTTAAAATAATAGTGGCTATTTTTTAGTTTTTTATATAAAAAATAAAACATTACTATAATTAAAAAGTTATATAAAATTTCGATCATGACCTTACCGGTTATATAACTTAATGTATTACCCATTATTTTTAAAAACTAATGTTTTCTTTTCTATTTTCAACAAACGCGCGTGCATATATCTACGTGTTTTAAAATATATATTTTTTATATATTTTATAACTAAACAAATTAATAAATACCATATTTATTTAACCATTAACCCCATTTCTTAGTAACCGATTATAATTTATATAGGTCTCGTGTTATTATTTATTAGTCAAGTGTATAAACCAAACGAACCCTCGTTGTTTCGCTAACCCAAACGCCCCATTTTGTACAATTTTGCTATCCCAAACGCACCCTAATCGTCAAACTGCTAACCCAAACGCCCCCTTTTGTACAATTCTGCTATCCCAAACGCACCCTAATCGTCAAACTGCTAACCCAAACACCCCTTTTGGGTGCAACTGCCCAACCAAACACACCCCTTGGTGTATAATCTGCCAACCAAACGCACCCTTTGGGGTGTCTTCCAAACCAAACGCACCCCCATGGCTGTTAAACAACCATCCAAACACACCCGCTGTTGTTATAACCTAAACCAAACATACCCTTTCGCTTTGTCATTAAACTAAACGCACGCTTGTGCGAGTATAAGAACCAGACGCACCCTGGTCGGTGCAAATACCAAACCGAACGCACCCTGGTCGGTGCAAATACCAAACCAACGCACCCTAAGGTGGTATTAACAACCAAACGCACCCTTGATGGTGCCACTGTCAAACCAACGTACCCTATTTTGGTGTACCCAGCCATCCAAACGCGCCCCTTGTGGTGATATGAACCAAAACGCACCCTTGTGGGTGGTTGGCAGCGAAAACAAACGCACCCTAACTGGTGCTACGAAACCAAACGCACCCTTATGTGTGAAACCTGAGAACCAAACGCCCCTTGGTGGTGGCTGTTAAGCCAAACGCACCCTACGAGGGTGGCTGCCACCAAACCCACCCTTGGTGGTGGTGGCCGCTTCTAAACCACCAAAACAAACACCCTTCATGGTGTTTATGTTAAAACAAACGCACCTGTTGGTGCATTTACACAGCCAAAAGCACCTTGTGGTGGTGGCTGAGATGGAGTGGTGACGATGATGAGGGTGGTGGCGGGGTGGCAGAGTGGTGATGATGATGTGATGATGATGACGATGATGGTGGATGTGGCATGGGGATGGCAGCAGTGGTGGTGTTATGGTGGCGTCAGTGGGGAGGCAGACGGGGGAGAGGGCGGCGCGTGGCGGTGAGTGACCTAGTGGGTCGGATAGATCGGTTAATGAGGAACACTTTTGGTTTCGGCCGGAAAAGTCCGCCAGAAAAGTTTCCCGGCGGTGGCGACGTGGTGGTGGCCGGAATCCGGCGGTGGAGGGCGGCCGGAAATATTGAGGGAGGGAGAGAGTGTTTGTTATATGTGTGTGTGTATATAAGAGGATGAAATGAAAAAAAAATATAAACTTTTTATATATATTAAAAGTTTAAAACAAAGCGACAAGTGTATAATAGTCTAGGGTCAATTGTGTAAATTTTTAATGTAATTTTGATAAAAAGCGGTTCGGGACTCGTTTGAGCGACTTAATGGATGATTCAAAATACGAAACTTGCGCCATTGTTTTCCAAATCATTTTTCCGATAAAAATGAGTATTTACTTGATAGTATTTCATAAATATTTTTATAACATTTATAAAAATATTTGTTATTTATTTGGTGACTCGGTTAAAATAAAAACGAATTTTTAACTCGGATATTCGCGTTATCAACAACGATTAAATAAATAAAATATTAAATGATTTTATTTAATATTTTTATTAAATGTATAGTGATAATTAAAAATAAATTTAATTATTTGTGTGTCGGTACCCGTTGTGTGCAGTTTTCAAAACTTTGCGAGGCTGTTTTAGCCCTCTTCTGCTTGTTTTCAAGTCTCGGGTAAAACTAAAAAGTTGTCTGAAATATCGTTTTACATCAAATTGCTTTAGGGTCCGAATCGTGAAAACGTGATTTAGTGGTTCGTTTTTGATAAATCAACTATGAATTAATATATATCCTTTTTCGTTTTCGAATCAAATAATTTAAAAATAAATTTTATAAACGACAAACATGTAATAATAAATATGATTTATTATTTAAATATGTTCCGAAAATTGACGGTTGTTACAGTCTTCCCACCTTAAGAGAGCGCCGTCCCGGTGCTCAATTTGTTTTATTCGTCCTTGGTTTACTAGTGATTAGATGAGTGGATATACCTAGGTCATCGTCGAGGTTCCAACGAAAATTTGAGTGAACAAAGGTCAAAGCATAGGATATATGCAATCGATATGAGCGAATGAATCAAATGTAATGAGAATCTTCAAATGGAAGGATGGAATACATGACTCGAAGAAAAGCCATTGGAACGAAGAATTTAACAAGTCGTCAATTCTTGAAAGTGGTTAATGATTTATTACTATTAGATTATCAAGTTCGCGGCGGTCGATACACATTCGGAAAAATCCATATAACAAATCACGAGTCGAAAGAAGTTCATAGCCCAAAGAATGATTCATACGGACGAACACACGCTATGTCGGATACACATAAGCCCACTCATTTATAATTTGTCACTTACAAAAAGAGGCGTCCCAATCCTTGTAAGTAAGAATTTATAAACTTATGGTTCGGTAATTTATAATTTCCTTATTCAAATGAAGAAGCGTCCTAATTCATTTCAATAAGATGATTATAAATCATCCTACCTAAGTATCGCCGGCACAAAAACACGATATCAAATCAATAGATTACGAAACAACGTATACGATTCAAAAGCATAAAGAGAGTGTTCAAACTCGAAGTCAAATGATAGAATAGCTAGCGAAATTGACAAACTACGCCGAATTTCAACATCAAAAAAAAATGAAGCAAGGTCGCGTAAATATTTCGGAGATAACCGCATCGCTCACAATATATTGAAGTAAACGAACTCATTAAGAAGTACCATAGTACTATGCACATATGTACGAGTATCTATATATAATACTAGTATATATATATATATAATCGGCCGATATAAGGCAAACAATATGACTTCATAAGATAGACGTGAGAGGGTGAAATCATAGCCAAGTATTATATACTAATTATTAATGTTACAGCAATAGGGATGCAAAAGAGAGCATATAAGTTACCTGGGAGCAAGCGCGCATGGATATCGGACAATGGTGAAAGACTCTTAATTTTTTTTTCGAAAAACGGTTATAGTCTAGGGTTTTGAAAACGACCTAGTTCGCTATAACGAGTGCTCTGATACCAATCTGTGACACCCCCATAAAATCACAACGCAGCGGAATACCACATTGGGGTGCTACTTCATAGTATAAAGTACAAGTTACAGTAAACGACCCTAAAAGAGACGTTTGATAAAATGTCACATTCGATTTAAACAAATCAGAGTAAATTCAGGTCCCACTAATTTCCTTTTCACCAAGTTAA
>BQNB010004285.1:23135-37370 GCA_026074375.1 Tanacetum coccineum
AGGTGTTCCAAAGATCTTTAGCAGAGAATTGATCAGGGAAGTTAGTGACGAATACCGAAGTAGAGATCTGTTGAACATCGTCCTCCTTAGAGCGAAAGGTTCCCATTGAAAATTGAAAAAAGGTTCCCATTAAAAATTAGGGTTTGAGAATAGGGACCAGATTGCGCCAAACATACCCTTAGTGACTTGCCTCAACGAAAATTACTTTTGTAAGATAAAGAAAGCGATCAAACGATTGAATCATTGATCCAGTGAATTAGAATGAAGGTCTCCTGACGCCACTTAAAGCATTTGTCATATAAATCTTGAAAAGATCTTAAAAAAGGTTGATATATATAAAATGTCATTGTTTATAAGATATAATGCAAATTAGTTATTTAAACGTTTAACATATTCTTAATGAGACAAATTTTGGGGCCTCTAAAATTTTTGAGGCCCTGTGCCGTCGCTCACCCCGCACACCCTCAAAGCCGGCCATGTGTCAAAAAACCAACCCGATCCGATCCGACCAAGCCTATTCGAGTCGGGTTACTCGGGTCAAAAATTGTATTCGGGTCAACCCGAATACTAAATAGGGTCGGTGATCGGGTTGAAAATGTTTAGTTAAGTCGGGTTCAGGTCGACCCGTTTGACTCGAATAAGTGTGTTTTTTTAATTTTTTTAATATACGAACATTATATCTAAATTAAAACAAATAGGAAGAATTTTGACAATTTTACTCATATTTGGGTTGACCTGAACCCAAATTGATGAGTCCCGAGTTGACTCGAATCCGACTAACTCGAGTTCAAATAAGGCCGGGTCTGATATGTAATCTTTTGCATCGACTCGATTTTGATCTGACCTGAATTAATTCGACTCGACGAACCGACCCTATTAACATTGCCGGTCTTTTAAGATCAGTTTTAACTTTTAAGGTGTTTCACTTTCACCCAAAAACAATGTGGGTTGTTTTTGCTATTTTGTCATAAAATAGGCCATCGAAGTAAAATTATCCTTCCTAACAAAGTGAAAATCTCCCTTATTTCCAGCTCAATCAAAAGCAGAATTATTATGATCTGAGAATCTACATCCATCTCCACCAGATGAATTTTCCAAACCCACATTTCATTTTTTGTAAAACTTATTAGATCCCCAATCTAATTCAATTACTAATCATTAGATTAGTTATTATTATTATTATTATGATTTAATTCCCATCAAGATAATGTTAAATTATCAATTCCCATCATTAACAGAGAGTCCAAAGTCATTTAACGCATACCCAAAAAGCGATTTTGACTTAGAATCAAATACCCTTTTAAGAAAATCAAGAAAACCCAAGATTTCAATGTTTAAATCATTCGTAAATCGAGTTACTTACTATTATAAGTTGCATCCCATTACGCTTTTCGCGGGTTTGTTAACATTTGCTGTATGCATTTTATTAGTATTGTCGGTTTACACTAGTCGTTTTCGCGGTCTGAGTAGTAGTAGTAGTTATAGGAAGCTTGAGAGTAATATGGATAATATTTATCCGTTTTCCAAGCTTAAGAATCTTGTAATGGTTGCTGGACATAGTATTTATACGAGTAGTAGCTGTGACAAGATTGATACGGAGGATTCATGGTTTTTGGAATCGTATCAGAAGAATCCGGGACAGGCGTCTACGTTTGTGGAGCATATCAAGGAGGGAGTTGAGAGTGCTGCTAGAGATGACGAGGCGTTGTTGTTGTTTAGTGGTGGTGAGACTCGGAAAGATGCTGGTCCGAGAAGTGAGGCGCAGAGTTATTGGACGGTTGCTGAATCAAAAGGATGGTTTGGTGAGTTTCTATAGCTTTATTTTGTGTTATGTTTAATGTTTTGTGTAAATTGATCTGCAGTTGACACGAAAGTTATGATGGTGTTTATATCGTGATTGATCATATTTTGGTATTGGATAAAAATCTATGTTGGGATAACTTTGTGTGTATACTATAGCTACTATTTACTGGTAAGTTTGTGTTAGTGTGATTTAATTTGTGGGTTAGAAATGTATTGGGCGAATATGAACAACTGATATTGGAGTTCATAACGCCTTGTAGCAAATGTTAAGTGATCTGTATTCTTGGTTCGTAAAAAAGGATTGGGTTACATAGAGACATAAGAGTCACCCTAAATAGAAGGATTAACTAATGTGTTCTTTTCTCTACAAACATTAGCCTCTAAATTAGCAAAATCAATGTTTTGTGCACATCTATAATTAACACGGTTCCAATAATTGGTTTTTTGTTTACTCCACACACACAAGCTAATGTCATGGAAAAATGGTCCTTTGATGGTGAGTGTGAACGTGATTAGTTACATGGTATCAAGCAAGAGGCATTTGGATTAATGTGATGACACTAGCTATGGACTTCTAATTATACATGTATAATCGAATTTGAAACATATGGTTCACTGAAATGATGTCATTTACAAAATTCTAATTATACATTTGTAGAAAATCATCGAACTTTGTTAGTAGACATTATGTATCAGTTCCTTGATTGTTTGGTTTCCATTCCCTTTCTCTGAATTAGTTAATATATGTTGCTGTTTGCAAATGTGAAGTTCTATATAAATGCTTCATGGATAAAAACATTAGCTCACCAGTAGTCGCCTCCCGTTATTCGTACATCAAATGAGGAAAAAAAAACATGTCGCATTATGATATGCTATTGAAAGAAGTGAAACCATATTCTTAAAGGAGTATGTCCTAAAAGGAGCGAAGACACGGGGTCACAATTTCCCTTTAGAATCTTTAACCCCCATGAAGTTCTTCAACAGATAGTAATTCACAAGAGGTCACTGCAATTGTATCATTCGTGATGCCTCAGATCGCAATATTCTACATAAGCCAAAGTCAATATAAATGTTGTTACTAGTTGTTTGGTGCTATGTTGCAAATACACAAGCTTTAGTGTATGTAGCTATGTATCTCTAATCCTGATAGTTCCTTGCTTAATAAAATTAAGAATTTTGTAAACGGATTGGTGTATGTGGTGACTAAATCAACTTGTCGCTGTTGATAGAGTAGTTAAAATGTTAAAGTGCTTTTAGTACCTTGTGAAGCAGAGTGATGGGTAACATTGATGTCTAGAATCTAGTTGAACACAGGTTATCTAAGTGTGTTTGGGTAATGTTTTGGATTTGGTACTAGCAATATGCAGATCAGTATAAATGTATAACTAACTAGTGTACAGGAGGGCATCCTATTAAAAAATAAGTAAGGATTAACGACCTTTCTTTTTCAGTCTATTGTTGTTTGGTAAGAGTAAGTACCTGCTTCTAACTGTTCTCAAGGAAAAAAGGTTATTGTGAATTTATACATGGGGTGATAGATGTTTGGTTAGATAGTGTGGTAGAGGTTCCACTCACTGCAATAGTATGGGGTTATGATGCTTCCATAACAAAACTTACATTTGTAACAAAACTGTTCGTGTCCCATTAGTTTTCTTCACATAGTTTCCCATTGAACGAAACTTTTCATTATAAGTTCGATGTGCAAAAAACGATACATCTATAAAGATCCACATTTTCGTAGTATGTGGATTATAACAGTTTTACCCCTTTTTGTATAAAAATATCATATGAAACACTTTTCCGCTCTAGGATGTAGCTTTTGTTGTCCATTACTAGTTAATTAGATGAAAACGGGATGACAAATGAGTTATATAGACAAGTGTCCCATTATTTTACCATAAGGCATATGTGGTAATAACTTAGGGCCGGTTTGGTTCGTTGCCATGAATCACAATCGGTATGAGTATTGGTATGAAGTGGAATGACAATGGATTGAATTCAAACTATGACTTTCATTGTTGTTGTTTGGATTTATCAATAAAAATATAAGCATGTTTTGTACTCCTTCCTCCCAAATATATTGATTATAACCATATTTTGTACTCCTTCCTCACATATTTCTGCAACAACGTACCAAAATTATGTCTATGATAATGTCTAACATTCCAGTTCATCTTCAACAATTTATAACACTCTTACTCCAAAAATATTGACTATAAAAAGAGAAAAAAAACATCAAATATGTTTGAGTTTTAAACATCGAACTTTATGTTTTTTATCTTTTCATATCTTGGTGTCTAAGGAAGATGATGGACTAATGATTAACGAAGATAAAATAAGTAAATAATGTAGTATTTTTCTCGACATCACGGGAGGACAACGGCGAATGATAGGACTACAAGGTATTAGCGTAGCATTAATCTGTTACAATGGAAAATTACTTTTAGAAGCAAAGTTGTGTTACTTTTTTCATTGTTCATCCAATCCCCTTTTTACTGTTAAAATTGTTTGTTGAAGATAATGAGAAGGCGAAAAGCATGGCTCAGGTTTCATTGTGAGGAAACCACACCCCTTAGGGTGGTATGGAGTATAGCACATATCTAGATATCATTTCCCTTTTGAAACCCACACATTACCAACCAAACACATATATTTTAAATGAATCCATTACTTGATTCCGATTCCGGTACACCAAACGCACCCTTAGAGTCTTAGACTGAATGAGAATCTGAGGTGGGACCGTGGAAGCATGTTAACTATTTAGCTTGTTGCTAAAACATTAAGTTTCAAAGGTGGTTATGTATTTCATAGTCAGAGGCACAAACTCGGATACATGTGTGACATGGCGAAAGGTGGCCAAGTCTGCCTTCCTTTTTCTAGTTAAGAGGAGATCATGGGATTTAAAGTAGACAAGCAAACAAGCAGTCAAGGAATGTGGTTTCTGGTCCCACAGAGTTAGTTCTGTTCTACTGGCCCTACGTGTATGAATATATGCAACACCAGTGTTTCTTGATTTAGTAATGTGAATTTTGTCCATCTTTGTGTAATGAATTGTTACAAAATCTCCCAATATTCGGTTTTAAGATTCCAGGATCTTCAGAGGTGACATAAGATGTTTCTCGTCAGAAACTGGTAGAAAAGGACCAACTTATAGGCATCTTGAAGGAGAGGCACGATGATCCTTAGGCCATCAAGAAGAACAAATGATTGCAAAGCAAGAGGGAAGGGATGTGTTACTCTTGGTGCTGATTACTGCTCAGTAGGTTACTGGTGTAACCTATTCATGAATGTTCCAAAAAACTTGTTAAACTGTTTAAGCACCACAAATAAGTTGTTTGCTCAACAGTACCCTTAAAATTGCTCGAATCCTGCTATGAATGGAAAGCCATGTGCAATTGAATTATTATCTTTTAGTATTTCATGATTTGCAGAAATTGCTTATATTTACACATTTGTCAATTAAGTGATCCTTCTAATTGTACTTACCCTAGAATTGTGTTCACAGGCAATCAAGAAAAGGTGAGATGGAAAGCACTCACGGAAGAACACGCAAGGGACAGCTTTGAAAATCTTCTCTTTAGTGTATGCCGTTTCAGAGAGCTCACTGGCTCTTATCCACAAAATATCACTGTACGTTCGTATTATTTTGTTCTTACTATACTCATAAGTGGAGGTGGCGACATGGGCCAGTTCGGCAGGTTGTGTAACAGGTCAACGGGGGTCATATTTTAGTACCGCTCAAAATGGATCGATGTGAGTCGGGTTGGCCTGCATTCACTTTTTTGGCCCACTTTTTAGGTTTTATAAATTAATAATGAGTACATATTATAATTACATAACATAATCGAAATCTGTAAATAAAAATGAGAAAACGCTACAGCCGGATTGGCCCACAAACACTACAACTCCTGAAAGAATTTATAGACAACCATCGAGTAAACTATGATTACATATACAATATTATAATAATAAATTCTAATTCTTTAAATAAAATGAAACTTAGATTATCACATTAGAAATAATCTTTTGGCTACCGACATCCTGCATAAACCGCTCTGTTTTTCACTTAATTTTTTACATTAGCCATTTGCTGTTTGTGATAAAACATAACCAAAATCAATCTGTTTAGAAGTATGTGGGTCAAGATTGCCACCTCTAACTGGATATATGCATTTTCTAAAGTTCTCTTAACAGATTTAGTTTGTTATCTGAATATCTTTTATAAAGTACCAATCTGTTAATAATTTTAATGTAGGTTGTGGGTTATGACTTCAAAAAAGAACGATTTGTAAATTTGCACCGTTCTGCCATACGATTCCCAGAGACAAGATTCTTGTACTTGGGTACCCCAGCTGCTACAACATCAAGAGAAGCAGCACTAAAAGGCGAGGCTTTAGTGAGGACGCAATTCCAACACGACCCTTACGCTTGTTTAGGCTCACTTCGGCGCAAAAAGATTGGCCGTGATCCTTTTCATAGGTCTATACCTTACCCTAATGGCTGCCCTGAAATTGAAAGCTTGTTCAGATATTGTGGAGGTACACTATATTCAGGTTCTGTTCCTTGGGCTTAAAAACTGATTATCTTTGCCCTTATGTTGTATAATTTAAAAATGTGTATGATTGTGAAACAATGTGAAATAGATGGATATTTATATTTATATAGAGATATGACAAAATTTAGTCGTACAATAAATGCCATTGATGGAGTCTAAAGGCAGTTATTTGGTAAATCATATGAGATTGATGCATACATTTATCTAAAGACACTAGGGACAATGAAGACACCTTGTTTCTAGCTCTTTAGACATAGTTTGAGATAATGGCTGAAACTAAAGTATGGGATAATGGCCAAAACTAATGGATAGAGGTCATAATTTCAACCCACTTGCTTAAAATGGGTCAATTTGGGTTGTGTTTTATTAAGTGTAATAATAATATACAGTTAGCAATAAAATAACTGCTTCTAGTTGTATCATAACTACTTATAATGCACAAAGCCCTTTTTAGGCATTAATTACATTAAGATAGTTGAAAGTTAAAATTCAAGAATATAAATAATCAAACTTCTTGTACAACCAATTCAAACACAATTCCTCCATTAAATGTCACTAACATACTTACAATTTAAAATTAAACAATACAAATAATAAAGCTAAAAGTAAACATCTACACTATATATAATGTAAGAATCACTTTTTTTGCATTAATTGATTAAGAAATTGAAAATTAAGCATTACAAAAGTTAAAAGTACAAAGTATAACCTAATTAAACACACTAATTAATGTTACTTTTAAAACACTCCTAAAATGAAAAATATATGCTATTATACACATTATACAAAGTAATAAATCACACAAAGCTTCGTACAATTTATATGCTAACGAGTTGATGGTACATATAGTTTTGAAAATCAGACTGGACTAGCGGGTTCAACTGGGAACCGGAGTCGCCACCGGTTCGGCTAGCCTAAAAGCCGTCCGCAAACGAACCGGAGATGACGGGTTAGAACCGATAAAAATGGGTGAACCGGGCCTGACCAAGATCCTTTTCTTTTTTTATCCGGTTAATCACATGGTATCCGCCGCCGCAACGCGCGGGTACCCTACTAGTTTTACTAATGAAAAGACTCGATGTAAACTTTAAGGGCATGCTTGGTTTAAACCGAGGAATGGGAAAGGGAATTGCAAATGGTATGCTAAGAAATATAATGAGGGTATATCATTGCATTGATATTGCTTGGTTGGAGTCTTGTAAAATATTATAAATTTTTGTATTTATTTATGATAAAAAAATAACAATCGCAAATGAGGACAATGTAAAGCCTCGTTTAGTTGGAACGATTGGCTTAAAAATCCATATCTTGTCGCTTTGTAATTTTTAGCTTCTTGCTAGTGGTTTAATAATATATTGCTGTTCAAAAAAAAAATAATAGAAAAAAAATCATCATTGTAAAGCATCACTATATGTTAAGTTTGATATATAAATTATAGGGTAAATTACACCGATGGTCCTTGAACTTCACCCCATTTACCTGTTCAGTCCTCCGTTTTGAAAATCGATGAAAATGATCTTTGAAGTTGTCATTTTAGTGCGTGTTTAGTCCCAAGGGATGAACGATAGTTATGTGGCTTCGTTGATGATGGATATTATGATAATTTCGCATAAAAACTGTGTTGCACTGGTTCCTCACCAACCAAAACTTCAAATTTAGAATAATACCTGTTAGTTTTATAATTTTTGTCTTGTTCTCTATTTTGATTTTCTTTTGACCAATATACCTCGTCTTCTTTCCCACTTGATTTTCTCTTGAACCTTCATTTACTTTTATCACATAAATCGTACAACTCATTTATTTACAAAGACTTCGTTTCAAATTCAAAGACATCGTTTAAAATTCAAGCGCACAACTTCACTTGCAAAAATTCCTCATAACAAAGGCACACATTTTCTTCAAATAAAAAAGCACACATAGAAATAGTGTATCGTTATTCGCAGGTGTAACCCCCTCCATCAATCCAATTATCTCGATCCATTAGTGTTATTATATATATAATCAATTAAAGTGTGAAACGGTGTCGCCCACACACAATTCCACTGTTCAAATTGTGAACTGTAGCCACAGTGTGAGCTACAGTGTTATGATGTTGGGCTCCTACTTTGGCCCAGTTTTTTAGGCCTTAACTTTGGGCCGACCTTTTTTTTTTATTTTTTTATAATTGTTCAAATAAAAATATGGGAAAAAAATGTTATAAAAGTACCGATTTATTATATATATAATCAATTAAAGTGTGAAACGGTGTCGTCTCACCCACACACAATTCCACTGTTCAAATTGTGCACTGTAGCTACAGTGTGAGTTACAATTGATTATATTGGTCCTCTAACTAGTGACGAGATAGATTCTGATAAACGATGGAGCTATAGAGACCCCAATGGAAATATACACGGGTTGTTCTCTCTCGCGCAACTACGTTCGTGGAAAGATTATTTTCCTAGCGATCTTCAGATTTGGAGTTATTATGACAACGTTAAAGAAGCTATTCTTCTTCATAATGCCTTATCGAGACAAACAAAGGATGCCGGTTAGATCGCTTTTTGGTATGATGCCTCGGGTGTTCGGTTTCGTTCATGGGAGTTAATTCAGTTGGCGCCATGGTGGGATACTTCTTATTCTAATAGCCTTTGGTTGTTTTGCGAGTTCGTTTCGTTAGTATTTTTCTGTTCCTTTTCGTTCTTTGTTTGTTGGATCGTTTTTGCGTGTATATCGTCTGCTAGTTTCTTTCTAGCATTTTTTAATAAAATTCCATTTGCCGTTCAAAAAAAAAAAAAAATGTCATGATGTTGGGCTCCTACTTTGGCCCAGTTTTTTAGGCCTCAACTTTGGGCCGGCCCTTTTAAAAAAAAAAAATTGTTCAAACAAAAATATGGGAAAAAAAATGTTATAAAAGTACCGATTTATTCAGATAAAAAAAAATACCCACATAAACATTTTCGATACATAATAACTTTAAACATGAGGCCCAACACATAAGCCCATATAAAAAAACAAACTATTAAACATGAGACCGAAAAAATAAATTCGGGAAAAAAATAAAATAAAATTTTAACGCTCCGCAATAACGCGTGGGCCATAAACTCATACAAGGAAAAAAAACAAACTATCAAACATGATACTGAAAAAATAAATCTGCACTATTAAATATGAGACCGGAAAAATAAACCCGCACAAAATACAATAAGCAAAAAAAAAGCCCCGCAGTAATGCGCGATTGTCATTTAAAACACACGTAATCCCATAAAATTATATTAAATAAAAAAATAAACATTATATATAATCAATTAAAGTGTGAAACGGTGTCGTCTCACCCACACACAATTCCACTGTTCAAATTGTGCACTGTAGCTACAGTGTCATGTTGTTGGGCTCCTACTTTGGCTCAGTTTTTTAGGCCTCAACTTTGGGCCGGCCCTTTTTTTTTTTTTTTTAAATTGTTCAAACAAAAATATGGGAAAAAAATGTTATAAAAGTACCGATTTATTCAGATAAAAAAAAATACCCACATAAACATTTTCGATACATAATAACTTTAAACATGAGGCCCAACACATAAGCCCATATAAAAAAAACAAACTATTAAACATGAGACCGAAAAAATAAATTCGGGAAAAAAATAAAATAAAATTTTAACGCTCCGCAATAACGCGTGGGCCATAAACTCATACAAGGAAAAAAAACAAACTATCAAACATGATACTGAAAAAATAAATCCGCACTATTAAATATGAGACCGGAAAAATAAACCCGCACAAAATACAATAAGCAAAAAAAAAGCCCCGCAGTAATGCGCGATTGTCATTTAAAACACACGTAATCCCATAAAATTATATTAAATAAAAAAATAAACCCCGTATAGCTAAAAAAAGAAACCTTTGAACATGAGACCCAATACACGAGGCCCAACACATAAGCCCATATAAGAAAAAAAAACAAATTATTAAACATGAGACCGAAAAAATAAACCCGCACAAAATAAATAAATAAAATAAAATAAAAAATAATGCCCCGCAACAACGCGCGCAAAATTAACGCCCGCAGCAACGCGCGGATAATCTTGCTTGTTATTATTATTAGGGTTATGATATATGCATTTTCGATACATAATAACTTTAAACATGAGGCCCACACATTAGCCATATAAAAACAAAACTATTTAATACATGAAGACCGAAAAAATAAATTCGGGAAGGAAAAAAAATAAAATAAAATTTTAACGCTCCGCAATAACGCGTGGGCCATAAACTCATACAAGGAAAAAAAACAAACTATCAAACATGATACTGAAAAATAAATCCGCACTATTAAATATGAGACCGGAAAAATAAACCCGCACAAAATACAATAAGCAAAAAAAAGTCTCGCAGTAATGCGCGATTGTCATTTAAAACACACGTAATCCCATAAAATTATATTAAATATAAAAATAAACCCTGTATAGCTAAAAAAGAAACCTTTGAACATGAGACTCAATACACGAGGCCCAACACATAAGCCCAACACATAAGCCCATATAAGAAAAAAAACAAATTATTAAACATGAAACCGAAAAAATAAACCCGCACAAAATAAATAAATAAAATAAAATAAAAAATAATGCCCCGCAACATCGCGCGCAAAATTAACGCCCGCAGCAACGCGCGGATAATCTTGCTTGTTATTATTATTAGGGTTATGATATATGTACCCCCCTGAAAACACCATTTGTACCCCCCTCGGTTTTTTTCGGGTTTTTTTTCGTATTTTATTTTTTTTGTATTTTTATAATTTTGTATATGTTATAAAACTGTGACACGGAAAAAACGGAACGAAAAATATAAAGTTTAACATGTCAAAAGTATGAAACTGTCAAAAATTACGGAACAGAAACTGAAAAAAAACTGCGTTGCACTGTCAAAAGAGGGGTACAAAATGAATATTTTGTACTTTTTGACACTATGCAGTGGGCCAGGGGAGGTACTAATAGGGGCACCCTTATTATTATTCAGAATCCATATATATACTAGGTACACTAAGGCTGTGCGTACGCGCAACCCAATATTGTCCAAGCAAATGATGAATGTTAAGTTCTCGTAAGGTGTAACTGCCATTTTATGAGATGAAATGAAATCTTAGAGCACAGGGAGTCGTGGTGCCAAACTTTTGGTGCCAAACTCCAAAAGTGATGCCACGTCAGCAAAATGGAGTTTGGCACCAGAATTCAGTGGGAGTGGTTTGGCACCAGAATTCTGGTGCCATAGCATTTTTTTTTGAATATTTATTTAAAATACACTTATTTATAAAACTAAAAATAAAATTCATTGAAATTAAAAACATTACATTAAAAAACATAATACATAAAAAAAACATAAATTAAAAGACATAAAATTAAAAGACATAAAATGAAAATGCATAGAATTAAAAATCATAAATTTGGCGGCGCCGACTAGTTTGGAGGTGGATATGCCGCTCGGATTCTTGCCTTTTTGGCGCGTGATGAGAGCGCGTCTGGCAGCATCCATCCTCGCGTGTGTCGATTGTAGCACACGCATCGTCCTTCGCCATCCTTTGAGATTGGATCAACCACCTTTGGTCTTCACTCTCTCTCTCGAGAACGGTCATTTTGGCTTTGCGGTCTAACTCGTATTTTCCGCACCATAATTCCTTGATAGCGGGGAGGGGGGGGGGGTGTGGGGGGGACCGGGGTTTGAACCGGAGATATCGGTCGAGTTAGAACTCGTACGTTGACTTTTAGCACGCAAGTCGTTGCAAACCGGGTGGTCGAGGCAAATCATCATCACCAAAATGCTCCGGAAACAAATCCCCCCCTCCCCTCCTACCTCCCCTAACCCTTTTCCTCGTCGGTGCCCAAAAGACGATTTCTTCTTTGCAAAGTCGAATCGGGGTTTGTCCACTTGTGACCACATTATCGCCCACCACTTTGCCTTTCAAAAAAAGCCAAAGCACTCGGTGCTTCTTAATCACCCCCACGGTTGCATCATAAACGTGTGCACCCTCGACTATGGATCATCATCATTCTTCCACTATGACCGCGGTTTTCTTGCACCAATTGATTAAACTTGAGAACTGAGGCATTCATTGGAGTCCACTTACCCGTTCATATGTTCTGGGTAGCTACGCTCCGTAGAAGCCTTTTTTCTAGCTTCCGTATTGTTACATTTTGGATTTTGTACCAAAAAAGTATCTCGCTTTTGATCATACCTGGTTTTTGTATCATTGGTTCTATCCTCGGAAACTTGAATGAAACATTCCGCCAAAAGCAACTCCTCATCTTGAGTCCACGCATTACGAATTCTTTTTTGTTTCTCAAGTGGCGGTTCTTTTTCTTTGTTTTTTTTTGCCTTCGACTTCAAAACGGGACGCCGCGGGCTAGCTTCGCCGTCGTAGGTCGGAACCGGCTCGTCTTCATCTTCGGTAACTTCGACTTCAAAGTTCATGGTGCGATTGTTGACGGAATATATGTAAATTTCCTATTATCCTATTAAATTACCTATAATATTAATAATAAATTATCCAATTAATCAATACCATAAAAATAAACACCCCCCAAAACTATTAAATACCAATATTAATTACAAATATTCAATCTAACTACCTTCAAAATTAAATCCATCCTTAATCTATTATTCTTCCTTCAACTCCCTCCTCCCCTTCCAAAATTAATTAATTTACTAAACCTCCACCCTTCACCACCCAAATTACTTAATTTTAATTTCAATTTTCAACCACCTCCTCTCTCCTATAATTTCACCCCCCTCTCTCGACTCGCTCAACTCTCCCATATCCTACTCCTCTTAATATTTATTTTACTAATAAAAACCTAATATATATCCTACTCTCACCCCTTTTAACAAACTCTTTCCTCTCCCAGATATATATATAGATTCTATTACTACAACAATATCAAAGTAACATGTTCTTTTTTACCCCCCCCCTCACGCCCCCCCCCCCCCTAGAATCTGCCGCTCCGGATGTGTCTCGCTAAAAACAAACACAAACAAAATTTAACCGTAGAAGCGGTGATAGCGTGTGACACCCAGACACAAAAAAACCCTGGCGCGAGTCATGGAGAGCCATGGAGTCGTGCGCCGTTGGCCATTTTGGCGCCATGGCTTGGCACCAGCCGATGGCACCACGATTCCCTCCCCTCTTAGCCTTTGGTGAATATGAACAACTAACACCGTAGGTAATATTGTTGATACATGTAGTATTTTATATATTGTATCAAATTGGATTAAGAAAGTAGCATTATGGAGGGAAGCAAGTGCCCATCACTCATACATGTGGTCATTTTCACTTCCAGTTTGTCTAGCATATCATAAAACTCAACACCACCAACTTTAGTCAAGTCCATACACCCCATTGAAAACGGTACTCTCTTATAAAACGAAACCCGATTTCATCATATTTCGGTTTCTATATTGGAACCTTACCTACTATCATTTGTCATCGTAAATGCAAAGTATTGTTATTTGCTTCTTATGTTGACCTCTTTAAAATGTTCGTCGGAAAATGTAAGTGACATCGGGGCAAAGTTACTGACTGCCACAAGTTTGTTGACCCCGACCCCCTTCCATCTTGCGTGTTTGGTTATTATACTATTTAAACTTTTGGAATATATAGAGTCCAATTTCGAAGTTGTACCTTTTGGTCTTCTGCTCGCCGGAAAAGATGAATGGTTTTCATCTAGATGGCTACGTTATTAAGAAGGGTAGATAGAAAAGAAAGAATGGAAGTGTTACAGCATCTTAATCTGACTCATTCAGACGCGGTCAGACATTTAGGTCATTAAAACTGTTTTTTTTTTCATGTCATTCAGAGGCAGTAAAATCTAAACACTGTTAAGAGCGTTTGTTTTTTTCTGGCCATTAAGA
>BQNB010004285.1:48489-108782 GCA_026074375.1 Tanacetum coccineum
TTATGAAATTGAGACCTCGCTTTAATTTGGACAATGATTTGAATGGTTTTGAAGATTTTTGATTTGTTTGTCTATTTCTACAATTAAAATCAAATAAAGCATGCAAAGGAAAACAATTAAGTAAAAAAACAATAACGGGAATTTAAGAAACGCGACAAATAAATCCTAAATTATCTAAAATTAAACCTAAGATTTTTTTTTTACTTTTCCTAATCCTGATTACTAACAAATGAGTAAAAGCTAAAGAAATACTAAAACAAGAATACTTAAAGTTGAAAAATGAAGAAAATGAGAACGGGAACGAAATCCCGTTCTTTAAAAAGTAAAATTTCAAAATATTAACTCTACGAATGCAAACTTAAATCCTAGGCCTTCTAAATATTAAAAGAAAATTTTATAAAAAAGAAAATTATTTTTTTGATTATTTTTTTATTTTTATGAATTTTTAAAATTTTTTAATGAAAATAAATGATTAAAAATACTAAACGTTGAGTTAAAAATCTAAGAAAATTACTAAACGTAGCTTATGATAAGCAGAATGCAAGAAAAATATAAAATCCTAAAATGCTAAACTAAATAAGCCAGGAAAAAGCTTTTAAGCACTCGAAGTGCTTTTTTTATAACAAAGCTTAAAAAGGGTTAAAACAATTTTAAACGCACCTTAGGACGTAAAATTCCCAAGGGCGCAGTGGTTTGTGTGTTGGTGTGTTGTGTTATAAAAAGTGAGGAGGGTAGAGGTCAGGGGTTCGAGCCTTGCTCACCCCTGACTTCCTATCTTCCTTTTTTTAAACTTTTAAACAAAGTTGTTTAGCAGCTAAAAATAAGCACTTTTAATAATGACAACTTTTTATTTTACTTAAGCAATAAGCCCAAAACTGAGCTTAAAAGAGACATACTACATTTAACATTTATAAAGCTTTTTAGCTTAAAACCTAAGAATCAACCAAACTTGAATTAGCTAAACTACTATCAAATAAGCCAAAATTATCCTATAACTAAACTAATAAGCACAGTTGAACAAGTAACAAGCAAAATTATAAACCATAAGCACTTAGACACTCTTGCTCAAAATAATTCTCAAAAAGAACAAACAGCTAGTTTTGGACTTATTTTTAAGTAATCAAATAGAACCTTTTGGCTAAACCACTTATACCATTAAAAAGCTTGACTAAAATACTACTTAAAACACTCATTAAAAACTATTTTGAAATTCTACTAAACTAAAAAAAACTACTCTAAAAAGCTAATGCAGGCAAAGTAAACTATATTTTTGGTTTTTTTATAAAATTTATGAAAAGACAAGATGCTGAATTTGGGGCTAAAAATTGATGACTAAATAAGCTAATTTCTACAAAGTGAGTTCAAACAGATTTAATATAACCTACAAACTACTAGCAAACTTAATTTTAAATCCTAACTCTAATTATTACCCTCTGAAAGTTAGACTAGAAAAAGGCTGTTTGCCTATTTAAACTGCTGATGCAGTTGACAACCAAAACACAAAACTACTAGTGCAGGCCTAAGGAACTTTGTTCCTACACTTTTAACACACCAAAATGAAAGTAGAAAG
This sequence comes from Tanacetum coccineum, assembly GCA_026074375.1. Taxonomy (NCBI): domain Eukaryota; kingdom Viridiplantae; phylum Streptophyta; class Magnoliopsida; order Asterales; family Asteraceae; genus Tanacetum; species Tanacetum coccineum. Next base: position 50,060 of record BQNB010004285.1, read on the forward strand.
ATCAACACAATAAGCTAGAACAAGGTTAATCCTAAAATGCATATGAAGCTAAAATTATTACTATATATTCAAACTAATAACTAATTATTTTGATAGAAATTAGATTAAACCTAACTAATACCTTAAAACCTAGATATCAAACCTTAATATGAAATTTAAACTTAGATTAAAGGAACAAATAGCCTTTGACAGCACTAATTCTAGTTAGTGTTGTCATAAGCCAAACACTCCCATTAATTAATCAAAATACATATTTTAAGCTTGTGATATAGAGATTTAAAACACAATTTGCACATACCGATGGTTTATAAAGCTCAAACAATCCCAATGAGCAAATTTAAGCTACTTAAATAAGCAGAATCTATAAGCTAAAAAGTAATGCTACTATTTTTGGATTTTATGACAGAAAATTAACCAACACATGAACAAAAAGTTAATATTCAAAAACAATATTTTTCAAGGCTTAAATCTAAATGACATAAACATATAAAAGACATAATAAGCTCAATTAAAGCAGTAATAAGCATTCTTAAACTAATTGATAAGCAAAACAGATTAACAAGAATAATAAGCAGATTTGATATAAAAAATTAGAGAATACTTCAACTCTTTGCTCAAAACAGGAGTAGTAAATCCTATTTAGGCTCTAACCTACCCTGTTATTTAATAAGCAATCTAAAACCCATAAGCTCTTCCAATTCTAGCTTATCTTCCAAAAGCTTGTTTCCTTTTTTCAAACTGAATATCCAATCAATTTAGCTCAATTAAGCTTTGAGGATGCTTATTTGAGCTTGGAGAATATACGTGAACAACGAACAGCTTATTCAGAGCTTATTGAGCTTATTTAAAACTTCTAATCAAATGTAGCAAAATTCTCATAAAAGTAAAACACAATTTTAAAGTAAATCGCAATTTTATTAATAAAGGAAAGATTACATGGCTTTTAACTGAAAATTTCATTAAGTAAAGACAAATAAGCTGAAAATAAGCTATTATAACCTACTATACTCTATCTTACTCCTAGTTATCTTCTACTGAAGAAATCCCTTTCCTTTAATAAAGACCATGGGGGCTTGGTAAATGTTTCTTCTAGTGATAGTTTTGTTGAATGTAGCCCAAGGAACAAATCCCCACCTTTGCATCTGTAATTTCATCAATAACTTTTAATCTTAGCCGTTTAATCTTGCGTGTGATGTGACGGATCGCCAACGTGGCATTTCTAGAAGGATGTCATGCTTTGTGCGTGTGATAGAGGAGCTTCCTAAGCTGAAAATGACATCTACCCGCCATGGTTAACCCTGGTTAAAGAGACGATGAACAATATTTACTGTTCATTACGCGCCCTTTTTCTTTTTGTTTGACTGAGACCATTTGAGGGTTGACTTTGGGCTAGGGCTAAAGGGAGAATGGGCTAGATTTGTTTATGGACTCGATTAATATGATAAAAGGTTAATAATCTTGGGACTTAACGACCGTTAGTCCTTAATATGTAAAGGACTAACGGTGTTATCTATTTAAGGACTTTGGGTGAAGTTGATTTAACAATAAGGATTTTCTATGTTTATGTGGGATTGGTAATCAATCTATTGAGTGTGATCATCTCAATGAGATTGGATTGATGGTGAAAATGGTTGAGTTCATTTCGTTCACTTCTGAGTGACAAGAAAATGATTTATGAAATTTGAGCGTTTTCGTGTTGAATGTGTAAGTATTTTTACGTATACGTATTTTTGTGTTAGTAATTTAAGATAGGTTTAGATTTTAGGTGGTAAGTTAAGAAAAATGTAAAATTTCTATTTTAGGAAAATTAAGTTGAAAATTAAAAGTTAAAAGTTATTTTTAAAAGTCTAGTGAATTTCGTTTAAGCAAAAATGTATAGTCAAATTTGTTAAGGTTTTTATAAAAATATAAGGAAATATAAGTAATAACGTAATAAATAAATAAATAAAAAGGCCATATTTGGCCGAAAATTAGAAAAGGAAAAGAAACAAGTTTGAGTCCTAATCTAATACCTAGTTATAGTTAATCTAAAACACTTATAGGTAGCCTATAAATACAAAACAAAAATCCCTAACCCCCATATGTGTAATCGGCAAAACCAAAGGAGAAAAAGAAGAAGAAAAATTTTAGGGTTTTCTTTTAAGGTAATTTCTAATCTTTGTGTAATTCTAGTTAATTAATTTTCAATTATTGTAATCTAAGTATGATGAATTAGGGCTTATAAATTAGGGTTTATAAATTAGGGTTTATAAATTAGGGTTTATAAATTAGGGTTTTAATTTTCTGGAAGTTATAGTTTAATGATGATTGGTTGATCATTAGTTTAACGGGTTACGTGTTTTGATCATGCATTAGGGTTTAGATCGCCCGAATTAATTGTTAAATTCACTGCAGAAAGTTAGGCAGTTTTGTAACGAGCATAACTCAATCATAAATTATCAAATAAATAATTTACAACATACTGGAGATAACCTCAGAGAGTCTACTTTCCAGAAAAGTTAGCCTCGTAAGTTTTTATGGTCGGGAAGTGGGTCAAAAGGGCGTTACAAAATCAGTGTGTAAAACAGTGACGAATTTCAGTTTTGGTTTTGATTTTTCTAAAAATACTTAGACATCTAGTTAGAAGCTAAAAATCGCGTGGAAGTTAGTTTATATATTGTGTGTGATCCCTGAATTTTTGCTAAGCATGAAAGGAGGTCTAAAGTGGTCAGCTAGTGCCATACTTTTAGAAGGTCAGATTCTGGACAATTTTTGCCACTTTAGATTAATGAATTTCTAAGGGGTTTTTGTAAAAGGGTAATGGCTTTGGGAGAGATATGAGAGGTTCATAGGACATATATGTAGCATGATGAATTTTGGTTTGAATTATGGGAGTGTTTAAGTGGTGCGTTTAGGACGTGTAAGTGAGTATAAATTTCTGCTCAAAACCAGAAAATATAAAGTGTAGCATTGAAGTGTAAATAGCATATGTAGGAGTTGGAAAAGGTTTAAATCAAGTATAGAGCTATGGTAGATAGCTTAGATATCCATCATAGTTGAGGTTACATCATATTGGGTTGAATGCCTAATTAATGGTAGCTAATTGTGTGCTTAATTGTTTAGATTGTCCGTCAAGTGTTTGTGAAGATTTTCTTGGAATCTTTTGTGAAGCTAAGCATCAGGTGAGTTTCATAGCCCCTTTTTCTTATGTTTTCTTGGGGTGAAAATGATGCAAAGAGGTTTTGAAATGTTTTAGTTACTGTGATAATATGGTTTAAATTATGCATAGGCTATACGTGACTATTGTATGTTATGTGCTACTTGCTTTTATGGTATGAATTGTTGTGCGTGAGCGTGATCGTCTCATGGAATTTATGGATTTGTTTGGTTGTAAGTGTGATCGTCTTATTACTGTGAGTTGTTGATAGTGAGCGTGATCGTCTCATTATTGTGAATGGATTTTTGTGCTTGAGCGTGATCGTCTCAATGCATTGATGGATTGTTGTGGATTGGGGAACACGTTCTGTTCCAATGTTTGTGATGATTGAGTGTGAGCGTCTCAATGTGGATTGTTGTGATTGCATGTTAGCTTGTATGATAGTATGTTGTATGTCCTGCTATGTTATGTTTTTTTATCACGGTAATTGGATTTAAAAGATTGATTCGTGTGTCTTAAACCTATGACTCTCACCAACCATTGTGTTGACGTTTTAAGCATCATTTTCAGGTGTGAAGTCATGAGGATTCTTAAGATAGTGAGAAGTGGCTAGAAAGAGACCTTAAGATGATCTTGAAGTTTATATGTGGATGTTTAGCATTGTATGGATATATGTTGCATGTCTCTTATTGACGAGAACTTCCTTTTCATCAATAAAGACGCCTTTTATGTTTTGCTTAGTTATGGGTATTGTTATGACACTTTGTGTCTATACTTTACTTTATTGTATGCATTTTAGTATTCTCTATATAGACGCCATTGTGTTGTGATGATATCCCTTCTCGTTATGCCTCGCGTTTCCACCTTGGCGGGTGTGACATTGTGTTTGCTTAATAATGTTCTTCTTAGCATTGTTGATTAGTTTCCGCATAATCAATAGTGTTTAATCAGTGTTTCATTATTGTTGCTTTGGATTTATCTAAAGTAACAAACCTTTGCAAGCTAAAGGTTCAAGATCTATTCAGTAAGGGATCCTACAAATATGTTCGTGAAATATTTCGTAAAATTTCCCCTAAATGTTCCTTTAAGACACAACTAGGTAGGAAACGTTACCCTCAGATCCATATGTCACTTATCGCACCTAAAAGTCTACCAGCTGAACTTTTAATTAAGGCCTGGACACACATCAATTGAGTATTATTTCAACCCTTCAGTGGTTTGAGTTGAGTAGTAAAGACCACTCCCAACCGAAGAATCACATCACAATCTACTCCAATTGATCATAAGCAAATGGAGAGTATCTCACAAATCAGTTTGTATTATTTTAACCCTTTAAGCTTGGTTTGAGTTGAGTAGTAAAGACCCACTCCCAACGAAACTAGTCATGAATCAATAACACGTAGCAAATAATCACAGTAATTAAAAAGTGTTAATCACTAGCACTCATTATCACCCAATACAAACATAAGAGAAGGGCGCAATGAAACATCCTTATGATTAAGCTTCCAAAAAGATCACAATCAAACTTTTACAAAATATCCGAACAATCTAACAATTAAAAACATTATTAGCTACCATCAATTAGGATTCAACCCTTTTATTGATGTAACTTCAACTATGATGGATAACCTAGGCTATCTTTCTTATTAGTCCTATATCATATAAAACCTTTACCCACCACTCTTCTTACTTTATTTCCATTTATACTTAAATGCTACTCTTTAATACTTTTCTAGGTTTTAAGCAGAAATTTTACTCTCACTTGCGTGCCCTAAAACTCACTGACTTAAACCACTCCCATAATTGTCAATACTCAAAATTCACCATGCTACAACATTATATGTCCTACTGTTGAAACCTCTCATAGCTCTCCCAAAGTCACTACCCTTTTATAAATACCCCTTAGAAATTCATTAATCCAAAGTGTTTAAAATTCGTCCAGAATCTGACCTTCTAAAAGTATGACATTAATTACCCAACTTAGACCTCCACTATGACCTTAAACAAAATTCATAGGTCACACACAATATATTAAATAACTTCACAGTGACTCTTAGTGCCTATAATCAGTGTTTAGTATTTTTTAGAATAAAATAAAACCAAAACTGATAATTCGTCATTGTTTTACACATGATTTAGTAATGAACATTTGACCCACCCTTCCGACCATAAAAAACTTATGTGGCCGGCTTTTCTAGATAAGTAAACTCTCTGTGGTTATCTTCAGTATTGTTGTAATTTATGTATTTTGATCTTTTATGAGACAGAGTTATGCTCTTTAATCAAAAATGGCCTAACTTTCTGCAGTGAATTAAACTCCTAATTCGGGTGATCCTAAGCCCTAAACGCCTCTGGATCTTATCGCTGAATCTAAATCTATCTAATGATTAAGCTACTCATAATATCATAAACTTTCTGGAATTAAACTACCATATTTTATAAAACTAGATTTTAAACCTTAATCCATCATAACTAAGTTACTAGTAAAATAAACGAACTAGAATTAAAAGATCGGATCGTACCTTAAGATTAAACCAAAAAAAATTGCTTCTTGAATTCGGTCGAACAAAGTGTATGGGGGAATTAGGGATCTTAAGTTTGTATTTATAGACATCCTAGGAGAGTTATAAGCTAAATCTAATTAGGTATTAGTTTAGGATTAGGACTCTAAATATTTTTTTTTCTTTTCTATTCTTTTTTCCTTTTAAAATTCGGAAACACTATTCATCCAAAAAAAATATTTATTTTTTTATTTTTTTATTAATTAGATATTTACAAATATAACCTTAAGTTTTTGTAAAAATATTTACTTATTTGGCTAAACCTTTTTGCATAAACGCAGTTTACTACCTTTCTAAAAATAACTTTTCATTTCCAACCTAACTTTCTAAAAATAGAAATTTTACATTTTCTTAATCTAACACTTAAACGCTAAACCTATCTTAGATAACTAACACAAAATACGTATACGTATATATTTACTTACACAATTAACTTGCAAACGCTCAATTATCAACAATCATTTCTTTGTCATTAACAATGAATGAAATGAACTCAACAAATTTTCCCATCATACTAATCTCATTGAGATGATCACACTCAATAGATTGGTTACCAATACCTCATAAACACATAAAAACACATAGAATCACATAAAATCATATAAAATCATATAAACCATACATTGCAACAGACACATAAGTCAACACTAACGGTTTGACTAACCTGCTCAAGTCATGGTTGTCACATTATCCCCTCCTTAGAGGAAATCTCGTCCCGAGATTTAACTAGCCAATGAATCAGCACGATCAACAAACAACTGAGGATACTTAGACTTCATATAATCCTCGCGTTCCCAAGTAAACTCAGGGCCACGCTTGGAATTCCAACGAACCTTCACTAATGCTATCATACTATGCTTTTACTCATGACCTCTCGGTCCACAACATCATCGGTTCCTTGACAAAACAAAGAGTCTTGTCAACCTTAATCTTATCCAACTTCTACAATCCGAATCCAACTGCTAGTGACTTTGCTTACCCCTACAAGGGTTAGCGAAATTAGCAACACAACTCATCCCAACGTGAAAACGAAAACATCCAAATCCACATGAGCCTCTCCCGGTCTCAAGAGGAAATTCCTTGGAAACCTGAGTTGTATAACAACATGTTTATACTCTTAACCTCCGCAACTCATCAATCAAGACACATGTCTTGATCATTAATGATATAAGATCTTACAAAGCTCAACGTATCTACCGATCACCACGCAATTATTCAAGGTTTACTAAAACTTTCAGCACCTCCGATATCCAATTTCATCCACTCGCCATCCAAGACATAAATTTCTCCAACCGAACACTAGCGCCAATCCCATCCAAGGATCCAAATGGTCACATAACATAAACTGCATTCTAACTCTGCATCATTCGTACTACACCCATCTCCCAGATGTAAGACCTTCTAACCCTCCATAAACCTATCAATATTACGATGCAAAAGTTTCCCACTATCTACCAAGCTAACACTTTCGACAATTTGGTTTGCCTAAGCCTTTCTGGTATTATACCCCTTATCTTGTTGAGGTTGTTTCTTGTTCCAAATACGATCCATTCAACTCAACTATCTCCGAGTTTAACGGCCCATAAGAGATAACTACCTCCTTTTCCGATACTATGTTACTCAAATGAAGCACATCCTAAACTCAAATGATAATCCCCACCTTAAGGAAAAACTTATCTCACAAGTAAGTTATTACTAATTACTTTTAAAAACTACCCATACTTTGTTCTAAGCATAGCTAGGAATAGGAGTCGATTAGTTCAGTCCATTTGACCTAACACCCAAAACGCATCGTGAGATTCATCTACTCACAAACTTTGCTGTAACTTGACAACAATATCCTTAGTTATCCTTTCCCATCTTATACTCGGGTAACACAGGTTGTAGCATACAATCCTTAAAGAAGACGCCTTGATAACTCAACTTCCACTTCCAAATACGCTAAATACTTACTACCGCAACTAGCTATAACCTTCTTCATACTCAGCCATCGATTAGTTAACCTAAAACCATACAATATCGTATCCGCTCCGGATGGATAGAATACTTTGTCGTATTCGCCTCTTTAATAGTCAAAATGTCCCTTATATCTCTCTCCAAAGTATTGGATGAGACTGAACCTTCTCTAAACCAATATGAACCACTTATCTCAATCTCTTTTTACACTCGTTTCTGTCCAAAGCAACGCAACATCCTAAGACTTGACAACGCTTCTTTGGATTTGGACACATCTTACACACTTAACTGCCAATCCAACATCCTTTTTCTCAAACCTGACACACAACATTGTACAGTACAAATCTAGCTGCAACTCATCTTGTATCTCTTTCTCCACTCCTTCTTCCTATACCACGGTACAAACATCCTACATTTGCCTTTCCCAGATTGTACATGGTCCTCGACACATCATAACTCCCCAATCTAAATAATCATCCAACCCATCATCTTGACCTCATTTCAATCCTTATCATCTAAATGTGTATGGAGACATTCAAAATTCTTATAGACACTATCCACGTCTTGTTCCCTTTAATCCTTAAGACATTATATTGCCAAAAACTAACACACGTTAAGTCACATACAATCCTTTCTCATAAGACAACCAATCTATCTTGTCGCGACGTATCCAGCAATCACCTTCTCTTTTCCTTTCACCCACAAGCATGTTCCCCAATCCTTCCTTCTGCGCTCAGTCATAATAATACTATGAAATGTCTACTCCTATTCGGTAATGCCAATGGTCGGCTCATTACCCATTTGATTCTTCTACATCTAGATAGCTTGTCCTCTTTGCTTCGCTTCAACTTATTGGAGATCTTTACCGTCACAACTCTTTTCTCATCAGCTCTAACACGATCATCCTCACGTCACGCGACTCGTACTCTCTTCATGCATATCCTATAACTACACACAAACCTTTCTTCTCATCTTAACAAACACCGGACGGCTTCCCATAACAAGTTACCATTCGACAAACCAACCTCACTCATTGCACTCCTAGCAAATCGTATCCCACCACCTCTGCCAATCTAAAAACATCACACGACACAACCTTCCGCAATTGGCATCGCTCCTTTACTACGCTTCATACGAAAAATTCATATTTCTATCGACACGGATAAAACCCACTAACATCCAGAGAAACACTTGCGAGAAACACTCACATACTACCATAAAAGTAATCACACTAAAATTTCGACACATATGGCTTTACAGTTCTCCTCACAGAAACCTCGCATCCTTCTTTATTCGTTTTCACCACAAACCTATAACTCACTTTTAAGCTCACTAAGGTATTTTCTAAACATCCTTCTTGTGGCATACCATCCCGGCACTCATGCCTCAACAACTAATTCTCTCCTACGGCTAACAACACACGCATCCCATAACTACACAAGCGTACACACAATCAAAAAGTAACACACAAAGACAACTCTCTACACTCTCCAACTTGGGAACTCGCGAACAATATCACCCCTATTCACGCTTCGCCGAACATCCAATCGCACCATCAAGAATGACATAACGTTCGAGAAGACACACCACCATCTAGCAACCACTACCATGATGACAAATTCAACACTTCACATGCACCAATTGTAATCAGGACCCTAAAAATCACAAGTCGATTCCCAAAAGCAAATAAAAAATTAACCAAATACTTAAACGTCAACAATCTGAAAAACAAACCTCCCTATACAGACGCAATCTCCGATGCTAAAACACTCAATAATAATACCACAGTACCACGACCCATTAATTAAAAGATTAAGAACCTTTGTACCAAAACCGATTTTTACCCCAAGGAAACTTTCCCTCATAACCTTATATCAATCATTTTAAAACAATAGAATCACCTTGGTTAATAATGCAAATAATTTTTTTTTAGTGTAAGAATAAATTTAAATAAAATTTTCATAAACTTATTTTAATTATGATTTTATAAAAGAAATCAAAAGATGGTTAAAACAAATGTGTTGCATTTTATTTATATAATTTATTTTTAAAAGAAGTTTTTTTTTTTACACCTAAACGATATGATATTGACTACAACAAAATTACTTTGAAAAGGAATTTATGACTCGCAACAAAAGACATCATGATAGCAAAATAGACTCCCAAAATACCTTAAGGATTCCAATACCAAAATGTTAATTTACTTGAAAACGAACACGACAGGAACTCTTTTAAACCAAACAAACCATAAGGACTCATCCATACCAATGGTCTTAGAACCAAACCAAAAAGTATCGTTACCTTTAGACAAAGAAAAATAATCAAAACGCCAACACAAGAACACAGAACACCACTCTCTATCGACATAACACCCTAGAATACCAACATGAACGGTTGATATCTTCAGACGAACACGAGCTGAACGAACCAACTTAGACAATCGTGACGACAATAACCAACAGTATCCTGAGTATCCGCACTAACCGATAAGATGAAGGAAACCTCACCATCTCTACTCAACTCGATCCTTTATAATCGCTCAAAATGGGTTAAGAGAATAATTCCTCTCATAACCATACAACCATCCAACACAGGTCTCTCACATCACATCACACTACTATCCACATAGCTATCCAAGACTTACACATTACATACGCGTAAGCATACAAAGCAAACATTACAATGGCAATCAAAGTCACAAGTCCACGTGTGTGACACCTTTATAATTATGTTCGCGACCATAATTATAAATTTGCACCTTAGCACTCTGTGTGACTTACTATCCAAGACCACATATTCTCACTAGATAACATACAAGCTACACACATAGCACTTATCTAATAATCCAAATAAATTAAAACACTGATAAGCCATCTACAACCATAAAATCCAATACGAACAATTGAAACATAGTCCACATGTGACCTAAAAAAATAAAAACAATTCCTCGGTTTATGAGCAACGCATCGATATGTAGAAAAATAAAATAAACTTACGGTGGGGGGCCTCTACTATCTTTGGTTTGACTTTTCTCTCACTCTCAACTGAGTCAGGCCAATTCCGCTAGATCCAGAGAAGAAATAATCCCCCAACGATATCCCTTAAGGATAAGGGAAGGCACGATTAAAACAATAACAAAGGGGTATATACTATTAGATCCCCACAATGAAAAAGGTATATATATCAGATTAATCAGTTATAGATGTCAAATAAAAGAATACCAAAGCTTCTCTTCGTACGAGACCATAACGGTATATACGTACACAAACACTTATGCCCTAAAATGCAACCTATATGAGGAGGACCCATAAGCTATAGTCCTAGCTCAACCACCTAGTTCTCATATAACCATAGGCTCGGATACCAATCCTGTCACACCGCACGCCAAGGCGTGAAACACGAGGCGTAAAAAAGAATGGATATCATCACAAACACATCGTGTTCTCTTATAAGAGAAATACTAAAAATTGAAAGCTAAAGTAAGGCAAAGACACATAACAGTTCGTAACAATACCCAAAACCTAACCAAAAATCCAATAGGCGTCTTTATTGATGAAACAAAAGTTTTCACCAATAGAAAGACATGCAATAATTCTCCAAATTCAAGCAGTGCAAAAATTTAAGAAAAGCAATAAAAATATTCATGACATCCTATTGTGTCTTCTTACTAGCCCACTAAACCTTTATGTAATAAGTTGATCTTTCAATCCTTATTTCCATCATGCCACCTGTAAATGATGCATAAAACGTCAACACATAGACAAAGGTTGGTAAGAGTCAAGGTTTAAGATCTCACACTTAAAAATTTTAGACAAATTACTGTGACCATTCTAAACACAATTGGACAAATATGCAGTTAAACAACAATTGGGAAACTGGCACGTGTCCCACGATCCAATAGAACAACTTCTAATTGTTCACACAGCATGGAGCGTACTGCATCACAACAACTGGGAAGGAACGAACTTACCGCCCGATCCACTAATATCAAGGACAGGATCCAATACCCAATTCCATACTCTTGGTTACCGATATAACACAATATCACGCAGGAGTTTGATTCAGCTCCAAGGATCTTGCTACATAAGTAGAAACGATACACCACATTACCAACTCGGATAGAATCCCAAGTCTTGCCTACAGTGCGTAGACGGATCAACACCAAAACACATTCAACGAAGATGCAACAATAAGTCCATAGTAACATAACATATTGTCCATATACCATTACCACATAATCACAGAAAGCATTCTACAAAACATTTTAAATTACAAGCACATTTTCATACCCAAAAATGTAAGGCATTTAAAAATGGTACTATGAACACCATCACCTGAAGCTTAGCTCAAAAAAAGATCCAATCAAACTTCACAAACAATCTCACGAACAAATCTAAACAATTTAAACACAATATTAGCTACCATCAATTAGGTACTCAAACCCAATAATGATGTAACCTCAACTATAATGGATACCCAGGCTATCTACCATAGTCCTATAATCATTTAAAACCTTTACCCACTCTTACATATTTCATTTTATACCATGAAAATGCCAACTCTTTAAACTTTTTTGGTTTTAGACAGAATTTTTACTCTCACTTTTGGTGCCCTAAACGCACTACATAAACACTCACATAATTCAAACCAAAATTCAACATGCGACTGATGATATGTCCCTAAGAAACCTCTCATAGATTCTCCCAAAGTCCACCTACCCTTTTTATAATATCACCTTAGAAATTCATTAATCCAAAGTGTTTAAAATTCGCGAGATCAGACTGACCTTCTAAACGTAAGTCATTAATTTACCTAACTAAGACCCCACTATGAACCTTAGCCGAAAATTCATAGTCACACACAATATATGAAACTAACTTCCACGTGACTTAAGCCTCTAACTCAGTGTCTACGATTTTTAGAAAAAAATCAAAACCAAAACTGAAATTCGTCACTATTTTACACACTGATTTTGTAATGACCATTTGACCCACTTCCCGACCATAAAAACTTATGAGGCCAGAATTCTAAAAGTAGACTCTCTGAGGTATCTCCAGTATGTTGTAAAATATTTAATTTGATCTTTATGAAACGATTTATGCTCGTTACAAAACTCCTAACTTCTTCAAGTGAATTACGATCTAATACGAGTGATACCAAGCCCTAACGGCATGTTCATACGCATCTAATTAATTTAATGATTAAACTAACATCATAATATCATAAAATTTCTAGAATTTAGATGCCCTAATTTATAAAATTAAATTTAAACCTAAATCCACCATAATCAAGTTTACTAAAAAAATAAACGAACTAGGAATAGAACTAAAAGTCGAATCTTACCTTAAAGGGCCCCCCCGAGGCCCCCCCCCCCCCCCTACAATTTTCGTCATCTCTTTTCTTTTTCTCCTTATGGCCAGGGTCAATATTAGGGTGAATGGGGATTTTAAGTTTAGTATTTATAGGCACCTAGGTAGAATTTTAGTTTAAGTATAACTAGGTTTTAGATTAGGATTAGGATTCTAATTATTAATTTTTTTCCTTTTTTTTCTTCTAATTTTTGGAACACTATTCATCCAATAAAAAAATATTTTTATTTTTATTTTTTTATTAATTAGATATTTACAATATAACCTTAAGTTTTTTGTAAAAAAAAATTTACTTATTTGGCTAAACCTTTTTGCATAAAGGCAGTTTCCTACCTTTCTAAAAATAACTTTTCATTTCCAACCTAACTTTCCAAAAATAGAAATTTTACATTTTCTCAACTAAACTTCTAAAATCAAAATTTATCTTAAATTACTAACACGAAAATACCTATACGTACTTATACTTACACACTTAACACGAAATGCTCAAATCTCAATAATCATTTCCTTGTCATTAAAAATGAACGAAATGAACTCAACCAATTCAACCATCAATCTAATCTCATTGAGATGATCACACTCAATAGATTGATTACCAATAACTCACATAAACGCACAAAACCACATAAAATCATATAAAATCATATAAACCAAACATTGCAACAGGCACATAAGTCAACACTAACGGTTTGACTAACCTGCTCAAGTCATGGTTGTTACACTGCAACAACGTTCAACATTCAAGAGCCAAGCACATCGATGTACGCTACCATTTTATAAAGGAGCAAGTGGAGAATGGAATAGTGGAACTATACTTTGTTTGGACTGAATATCAACTGGCTGACATCTTCACCAAACTCTTGCCACGGGAAAGATTCAACTTCTTGATCGAAAAGCTTGGTATAAGAAGCATGTCTCCGAAAACGTTAAAACGTCTGACAGAGGAAGAGGACGAGTAATGGTGGTAACTCGTGGTATATCCTATGTATTATATGTACATAAGAAAACATAAAAAACAAAAAAAAAAGTTTTTTTCATTTTATATAATTTTTTTTCAAAAAGAAAATATAAAAATATAAAATCAGAAAAGAAAATACAAATTATAAAACATTAACAAAAATAAGGTTCATGGACATGCTTATGAAAATCTATAACATTTAATGGCCTTTCAGAAATTGTCATATACAATCACATGTACGAGGCTGTAAATGAAGTTCGAGCAGTAGTTCAAAATGTTTTAAAACATGTCATATGGCTTTCTATTATTACAGATAGCAACCCGGTCTTAATTTTAAAGGCAAGTATTTTGACAAAAAGAAAACTTGACTTCACAACGGGAAATTGAATTTTTCTCGGGTTATAGAATACTTTAATCACACAAAGGATTGTGTTTCACTTGCAACAACAAACCCGTGCGTTCTATATACAATACTGTATGTGTCTGTGCATTTATTTGTCAAAATAAGAGAAATCTTATTTTTATAGGTAAAAAGTTGTCTTCACAATGAAGCAGTGTTTTCAGTAATCACAAAAAGATTTTCAAAGATAATTTAACCACTCAAACAATGACAACGGCTCTTTAAATAGAAAACGGGTCATTATTTGAGGGGGGAAAGTGTCATCAAATAATCTTTTAAAATGATCTTTTAAAAATAAGTCACGAAATAAACGGATAAAGTTTTTGATAATGACGGATAACAATTTAAAGGGGAGTTAACTTATTATTTTAACTACAGCGATTTAGGATGTCATAATTGATTTCATACTTTAGTGACTTTATTTGCACTTTGGACTTAGGAGTGCTTAGTAAATACTTACCATAGTATTAAAAGCCTTGAAGTTTGATTCCATGGAATAGATCTAAGCTTATTAATTCTTCGAACACGATCTCAAGTATATGTGCGTACAAGGTTTTGTTGATTCTGAGGTATCGAAACCATCAAGGGGGAAGGAGTAGATACACTAGAAGGTACAACAAGTACACGTAATAGAGCCCATAGCCTTCTTTCATTTTAGGCCATTCCGGGAAGACAAATGTCATAACCGCAGAGAAAATCAGTGTTTTAATTTGTTACTTTCGGGTGCACTATTTCAACCACATGGGGGAAGAGATATCTTGTTATTTTTAGTACGCGTTAGTTGAACTTCCAGGGGGAAGTGGTGTGAGAAGAATTATTCAAGCGTGAGAAGATAGGTTTCTGATTCAATTAATGTTTCCCCGATTAGTTAATCACTAAGCTTAGTTTCGAAGGAGTAGATTAGTTGACAAAAGAGGTACACATAGGTTTGATAAGTATGATGATTCCTTCAGTTAGTTAGTATCCGGCAGGAAGAAATGTGTACATTTGGGACTTAGGTGTTATCATTTCGTCTACTTAAAGGGAATAATTGTGACATCCGGGACTTAGTTGACTTTGGTGTTACAATTTATATTATCACTATCATGTAAGGAGAAATGTGGACATTTGGGACTTAATTGACTTTGGTGTTACGGTTTCGAATTAATTGTGTACTTCGGATGTTTGGGCTTTATACATCAAGACTTCTTGATGCGGCGTGCAAGAAAGCTTTGAATCTACTCAAGAAAGGATTGCTGGTTCGGGGGGAAGCTAAGATAACTTCCAAAAGGAGATTATCGAGACAGACTACAGATTGTTGACATGGACAGAATGACTGTGTCATTTTCGGTTTGAACATTTTCAGGTCTTGTCTTATACATATTCTTGTGAATATATATAAAGGTGTAGTGTAGGACAAAAATAGGCATATATAGTGTTTGAGTATGAATTTTCAAGTATTTCCCAAGAAATTCAAAATCTTTTAAATTAACATGCTCAAACACCATATAATACCCTCAGAAATTAAGGGGGAGCATTAAAATGTTCCGAATAAGGCTTAATATATATAATCAGAACATTTTTTCACCAAATAATTTTCATACATATTTAAATCAATTGATATCCAAAATATCAAGAGATTTGACATTTTTGATAAAGGGAGAAACTGATTAAAATATATAACAACTACTTGGTTTGATTAATTAATAACTCTTTTAATTAATAAATTTTGGTGGTCCCAAGTGTATTATTTTATAGAGTTTCTACTGTATATGGCTAAAGATGTAAATTTCAAGGACTCAAGTGCAAGTTTCTCCCTTCATGTGCTAAACGTTTTTTAATATCGATGCACATGTTGAGGGAGAGCATTACAAATGGTTTTAAGGCTATGAATGATACCAAAAGACCGACCATGTATTTAATTATTTGGAGTTATAAGGTGATTAGGTATAGGTATTCGTTCCCACGATCCAGCCAGAACCAGAGGGATCTACCCATGGACAATCCACTAGATAGTGTAGAAGTCCTTAAGCATGATGTAAAAAAGGAGTAAAAGTGAGAATAAGGGAATAGTGCCGACTGACATGGACCTAGTACTGGAACAAACCCAACAAGGTACTAGTCATGAAGTCTCGGTAAGCACTAAAGGGGTCGAAGAATTAACAAGAAAAGTTAAGATAAAGGGTGAAAAGAAAGAAGCCCTCCTTACACTTAGGCAGAAAACGGGTCAATACATTTGCTGTCAGAATCACAAAGATGATTACCGACATTGAAGACTAACATCATGGACCCAGTGAAGCAATACACAACCCTCCCTAGCCACTCAGAATCTCTCAAAAGATTTCTGTTTCATTTCTCACAAAGATTAAACACATTTCTATTGACTTTCTCACTCCGAGTTAGTTGGTATTGAAAAGGTGGCAGGCTGCTCCAGCCTCCGATTACTAAAACCAAATGTGCACTATCGAGTCTAGAGCCAAAAGAGATCATCCATAAATCTCATTATGACACTTATCTAAAAAAATGCTTGCTAATTCACACAATGTGAAAAACAAGAAATATATATAAAGAGTCCTACGCATTATCCTTGTGATTTTGCCAGAACATCCGAGTGATGCTTAAGTTTTCACAGTGAAGATGGAAATCCTGCTTGAGCCAACATCAAACAAGCTCTTGGTAGGTGACTTGTGAGATCCTATAAGGATCGAACTTGTGATACTGAATATCGATTCGGTCCAGCTTATGCATTGACGAATAAATTTTGAAAAGATTAAAACTGTTGGTGTGTCATAAAAATTGTTTGCATCTTGACACATCGACTGATTTTCCTAAATCAATTTTCAATCTTATGTCCATGGGAAGCCTCACAGGGGTATCTGGACATAGGAAAGCTGAACACGAATTGACGGCTTAATCAGGAAGATAGTAACTTACCGGTTCACTCTTACCGTGTTGTCTGCTTTGAGATGCTCCGGTAATGAGAACGGCTAGTGCAGTTGCGAAACCCTGTCAAGGAGATTCTTCATAATTCTACCTGATCACGGGCAGTATTTATACTGAGTAACGGGGAACCGTGGTTGTTACAACCGTATTCGACGAAGTGACAAAGCCACTTTCGTCCATATATGTTGTTTATCACTAACCCATTTATGCAGATTTCCTGACGGTGGTAGCAGTTTCCCGATGACCAGTTGAAGCCAATACCACATGCTCATACTCGACCAACATATTTAAAGACATCATGAAAGCTCAAGTACATGTTTCAAGACTTCTGCTACTCTGATACCGTACGTCTTTCTTGAAGTGACAAAGTGTTAAAGTCAAAGAATTTCAAAGAAGTTTCCGTCACTCTGATACCGAACGTCTTTCTCGAAGTGACGAAGTGTTATAGTTAAAGATTTTCAAGAAATATGTCTTATTCAAGCTTTCAAGTCTAAGTATGAGAATGTCGGTCTAAAAGTCACAAGGGCACAAGACGGCGACAAGATCACAAGATGATAAGAGATTATGCTTGGTTGATGATTTCAAAGAAGTTCAAGTTCACATTCAAGTCAAGCCTATCAGAACAAGCTCAAGCCTAAAGTCAATAATCACTACATCATGTTCACAAGATAAAGTCAAGAAAACAAGTCTGTGAGCACAAGACTGAAGACAAAGCATAGTATGCTAGGTTTAAGTTTTTGTAAAATGGAGTGACCTCCTTTAGGGGGAGATTGTTAGGAATACGAAAGTATCGGTCACTTCTATTAATATCGTTAGATAGCTCATATAGTAATATTTGAAAACTAGATAGGCTAGATAAGGAAAAGCCCATGGACCTAAGCCTATGGCCGGCCACTAAGGTGGTATATAAAACCTTTCCATGCCATGGAAAGGGTGTTGGTTGTTTCATTTTCACACATAGTAATACATGTTTTTCTCTTTCACTTTCTCTCACTAGAAGCAACCTTCCACTCTCTCTTTCTCTCTCTAGATTTCTTCATATTTTTTGTGTGTTTAAAGATTACTAAGATTCTACACTCCTCCTAAGAAAGAGTTTGTTTACTTATAACTCAATTATGACACCTAGATCCATAAACGTTGTATTCAATAGAATTGGTTTTGCAATACAAAAAGGGTTAGTAGTGCAGCTTGTTGCTCGTTTGCCTTCTCTTGTTATGTAAATAATAATTATTATATATATAAAATAGTTCGAAATTTATGTGGAATCTTATAATATCTTTCCTTCTGATTCAACAACTATTTAATTGAATTTGCAGATTTAAAATATTTTATACATCAAAGAAAAATCTTATAAAAAGGTTTTCAAAAATTAGTCATTGCATTAGAATTCCCATACGGGAGGGCACCATTACTGGTGATTCAGTGTTACGCCTCTCCCTTCCAACCACGCGTCATTAACAGATTCCGGGGATGATTTGATCACCAGCTAAACCGTAACTTCTTTAATTGTTTTTGTACGTGTGTAAGTGTATTTTTGAGTATGTTTATGTGTTCAAAAGTGTTAATCTATTTTCAGCAAGCTTATGATTTATAAAGGAGGCAAGGTGTAAATATTTACCCATTTATTTCCTAACTTCTAACCTTGAGCTGTCTTTGGTAAGTGTTTCTTTCTTCAGGGTTTCTTATGGAAATATGGAGGCTATACAATGGTGCATCTGGATCTAGGGTTTCATAATCTTTCAGTCTTCAAGTTTTATCATAAAAAAGAGTCTCTCAATCATTCTTGGGTTTTATTAGTTTCTGGTTTAGATCATCTTGATCTTTAGTCTTGTTTAGTTTGATTAAGTCTTTATTTTTGATTGTGTGAGTTCTTGTATATAATAATAGGATCCTTCTGAAGAGGACTATTGGGTATTTCTTTGTATTTGTTTTGGCAAGCATCCGTGTTAGAGACTTGTCTTCTTTGTACTCTTGAATTAATAAAAGAAAAGATCACCATTAGGGAGGTTGGCTGGGTGATTTTGTAATTGGTGTTGTTCTGTATCTTTTTCACATGGTATCAGAGCTCTAGGTTCATTAGTTGAGCTCTCGTGGTGGTTAATTGAAGATCGGTTAAATTAGGGTTTTTTCTTGAAACCTCAATTTTTGTGGTTTTTTGTTTTTTGGTTGATCTTGTGGTTCTTTGGTGGTTAACTGTTGATTAATCGGTAGATTGATCGTTCGGGCTGTTAGTTTTGCGAAAACCCTAATTGGCAATTTGGGGGTTTTCTGGTCTTGAGGTTTGTAGATTCTTTGGGTTCATTGGTTTTTAATTCTCTCTAGACTAAGTGAATCTAGAGGAATTGATCGTCTTCTGCTCTATAGTTAAAAGCTCTATACCAGTGGATTCTTCTCCTTTTAAGTGACTACCAGATTAGGGTTTAGTGGGGTCGCAAACCAGTTAAAGCTTAATCTGATACTTGCCAACTTCAAGTAGTAGTTGAATTCCTTGCTCTGGGCTTTGTAACAGTTTACTAGATGAGTCTTGTGGATCTTGGGTGTGAGTGTAGAAGTAGTTTCTGTTTTATTGTTCTTGTTAAGTCTTGGTTGTTTAAATTTGTTAGGTTTTTTGTTATATTTGTTTCTTGTTTGCTTCTTGTTGGTTTTACCCGTCGCCCTTGTTTTAGTTGTTTTTGCTCGTTTGATTTGTCTTGTCTAGTTTCTTTATTGAGCTTTTTTAATATCGGCTATTCTATGGATTCGTGTTATGTGGACTCACAGGGCACTCCCCTGCATCTTAATTTCTAAATGATTCTAATTGTGCATCTATTGTTACTAGTTTAAGTTGTGGGGTTGAAAACTTATAGGATTTGGGTTAGAGCCATAAACTTGCATGGCAAATGTAAACATATAAATGGGCTTTATTACTGGTTACTAGTGTCATGATCTGATTATCTTGCTAGTGACTTTTACATTGAATTTTCAGTAGGATAGTTGCAATCGCTTGTGTTATAAATTGGATTTTGTATTATTTATCCTAAGATGTTTATTTTGGCGTATTGTGTTTTCTGATAATAGTTGCTAAGGTTTGGATATGAAATTTAAAGGAAACATTATGATGGATTGATGGTTTTTAATTGTTTTTAATCTGTTACAAAGTTCAATAGTTTTAGCAAGGGAAGTTTGCTATGTATCTGAAATACATTATCATTAAATTGAATATCTCTATGGAGAGAAAATGAAGGTTCTTACCAAGTTACCTGATATGTACATGTGAGACGCTAGGAATTAGTTGGTTTGTACCATGCGTAAATTGATGAAATTATGCTAGTTTCTTAATGGGTTTGGATATCGTTTATCAACCCATTAGAAGTAGCATCTTGACTAGGGAAATCCTTCCTGAAGCCCAAGATGTTTTTGTCATTATTTCTAGGGAGGAATCTCATATGGGGATTCCTGCTAGTTCTTCTAAAATTGAAAAACCTCATGTGTTTGCTTTTAATTCTAAAACCAATGATAATAATAAAAGAAAAGGGTCTGGTAATTGGTTAACTGGTAATAGTTCTGGTAACTTGTCAACTGGTAATAAAATTAACAGGGGAAACTATGATAGTTTGTTGTGTAAAAACTATGGTTTAAAAGGACACACTATTGATAGATGTTTTGAAATCATTGGTTATCTACCTGGGTTTAAAAGAAATCCAAACCTAAAACCTATTAACAATTTGAATAATAAAGAAGTAATAAAAATGATGTTAGGGGAGGTTCTGTGGGTAACAATGATAAGTTTTCTAGTCCTTTGTCTTTGAGTAATGAGCAGATGTTAAAGTTGATGAGCCTTTTGAATGATAAGTCTTCCCCAGCTGCTAATGTCAATATAGCAGGTATTGATAGTTGTTCATTCTTTAATTGCAATGTGTTTTTAATCAACATTTCTATAGGTTCTATTGTGCCAATATTAAGGTGAATGGGGTCAATTATCATTTGGGATGGATAATTAATTCAGGAGCAAATCAACATATGACAAATGACACTAAAAATATGTTTAACTTGGTTGACGTTTCTAGTCTAAAACTTACTGTGGGTCATCCAAATGGGACTCTTGCTAAGATTACACATGTTGGCAATTTGAAACTTAATAATGATGTCATTTTGTTTGATGTGTTGGTTGTTCCTGAGTATATTGTTAGTCTACTGTCTATAAACAAGTTAATTAAAGATAGTAAGCTCCGTGTGTGTTTTGATGAGTCAAACTGTTATATTCAGGATTTGAGAAAGGGGAAAGTTCTAGGGACTGGTAGCGAATTTGTTGGATTGTATTTGTTTGATGAAAAGTTTAATGTGTCTGCTACTACTGTTAATAGTGGGTATTTTTCTTGTTATGTGTCTAAAGATGTTTGGCATAATAGATTAGGCCATCCTGCTAACTAGGTTTTAAATTTACTAAAAGGGACTTTAAACTTGAGTCATATTAAAAATGATTTGCCTTGTGATATTTGTCATGAAGCAAAATAAAGTAGGGAATCTTTTCCTTTGAGTGAAAATAAATCTATTGTTTTTGGTCAGTTAATTCATCTTGATGTATGGGGGCCTTATAAGGTGGTTAGCAGGGAGGGCTTTAGGTATTTCTTGACTATAGTTGATGGTTATAGTAGATTTGTTTGGATGTATATGTTAAAGACTAAAGATGAAGTGTTTCAAATGTTTGTCAATTTCTATAACATTGTGTTAACTCAGTTTAATAAAAAAAACTAAAGCCATAAGATCTTATAATGGCACTGAATTTACTAATCATAAAATGAGTGATTTTTTAAGTACAATGGGAATTTTGCATCAAACTACTTATGCATATACACCACAACAGAATGGGATAACATAAAGGAAACATAGACATCTTCTGAATGTAGCAAGAAGTCTTATGTTTCAGGGAGGGATTCCTCTTAGTTATTGGTCCGATTGTATCTTAACTGGTATGTATTTGATTAACAGGCTTCCTTCCTCTGTTTTGAAAGGCAAATCTCCTTTTTTCTTAGTGTATGGTAGGGAACCAAACCTTTCTCATTTAAGGAGTTTTGGGTGTATGTGCTATGTTGCAATTGTTAAGGGGTCTGATAAGTTTTCTAGTAAGTCTGAAAAATATGTTTTAATTGGTTATGCTAGTGAGAAAAAAGCTTATAAACTTTTGAGTCTTGAAAATAAAAGTGTTTTTTATTCCAGAGATGTGAAATTTTATGAGACTGTTTTTCGTTATAAAATGAGTAATGAAACTGCTTGTGATTTAAATTATGTTCCTGGTATTACAAAACTAAACTTTTTTGATAATTTTGAGTCCGAGTCTTCATCTAAAACTCCTAATGAAAGTCCCAATGATGATGAGGAAGGTACACTTGTAAGTAGAGAAGGTAGTCTGCATCAACCAGACTCTGATGTTGACAATGAGTCTGGGTCTGATGTAAGGGTGCATCAACCAGGTCATGATGTTGTCATTTTTCAGCCTGGACATGATGAACAACAGACTGCAACTCCTATAGATGAAAAAACTCTATCTGAGGGCAATGTCCCTAAAAACAAAGAGGTTCCTACTTTCCAAAATGTTTTTGAAAATCAAAAGGAGGAAGTTAGTCTGAGAAGGTCCTCTAGGGTTTCTAAATTGCCTGCAAAGCTAAATGACTATGTGTTAAATAATACTATTAAGTATGGTTTAAGAAAGTTTGTTAATCATTCTGTGCTTAGCTTTGAGAATTTTGTGTTTGTGTCTAATTTGAACAAATCCTATGAACCTTCTTCTTTTGAAGAAGCTTCTAAGGATATTAACTGGATTAATGCTATGAATAATGAAATGCAAGCATTGTATGAAAATGGAACTTGGGAATTAGTTGATCTTCCAATTGGTAGGAAAGCCATTGGAAGTAAGTGGGTTTATAGGATAAAATATATGTCTTCTGGTGAGATAGAAAGATATAAAGCTAGGTTAGTTGCTAAAGGGTTTAATCAACGAGAGGGAATTGATTATGAAGAGACCTTTAGTCCTGTGGTTAAGATGAGTACTGTGAGATGTTTAATTGATCTTGCTGTTCAAAGTGATTGGAAGTTGTTTCAGATGGATGTGAATAATGCTTTTTTGTATGGTAGTTTAAGTGAGGATGTGTATATGTTGCCTCCTCATGGTTTTTTTATAAGAATGATAAAAGAGTTTGTAAATTGAAAAAGTCTTTATATGGGTTGAAACAAGCTCTAAGACAGTGGAATCATAAGCTTTATGAAACACTGATTAAGGTTGGTTTTGAACAATCTAAGAATGATAATTCTCTGTATATCAAGAATGATGGTGATGTGTCTTTGTATCTCTTAGTCTATGTAGATGATTTGGTTATAACTGGGAATTCTGAAACTGAGATTGAGAATACCAAATCTTTTCTTAATAAAAAGTTTAAAATCAAAGATTTGGGAGAATTAAAGTACTTTCTGGGTATTGAAGTTTTGAAAACTAAGAATAGGTTGTGTTTAAATCAAAGAAAATACTGCTTGGAATTGCTTCATGAATTTGGCTTGTTGGCTTGTAGACCTGTTGTTACTCCATTGCCTGAGAATATAATTTTGTCTCATAAGGAAACTGATGATGATAATTTTTTAAGGAATATTACAAGTTATCAGAAGTTAGTTGGAAAGCTGATTTACTTGTGTATGACTAGACCTGATATTTCATATGATGTTCACTGTCTTAGTTAGCATATGCATGCTCCTTTACAATCTCATTTTAATTTGGGTATAAGATTGTTGAAATATCTTAAACTTGCTCCTGGTAGTGGTATTAATTTTACTAAAAGTAATATCAAATTTAATGTGGTTGCTTATTCTGATTCTCAGTTACTAGAAGGTCAGTCTCTGGCTATTGTATTTATGTTAATGGAAGTTTGGTTTCTTGGAAAAGCAAGAAGCAAGCAACATTGTCTAAGTCTTCAGCCGAGGCTGAATATAGGGCAATGACCTTTGCTACTTGTGAGGTTATGTGGGTTCTTAAGATTCTAAAGGATTTAGGTCAAAGTGATCTAACTCCTGTGGCTTTATTTTGTGATAATAAGTCTGTTATTCAAATAGCTACAAATCCTCTTATGCATGAGAAAACAAAGCATTTTGATATTGATGTGCATCTTGTAAGAGAGAAGGTTGCTTCTGGTCTTATTAAAACAGTGAAAGTTGATTCTAAAGATCAGATAGCAGATGTTCTTACAAAAGCTCTTGGTTCTGTTCAACATAGTGCTCTTGTGAAAAAGTTGGGAATGGTTAACCTGTTTGTATCATAAGCTTGAGGGAGGGTGTTCAAAAGTGTTAATCTATTTTCAGCAAGCTTATGATTTATAAAGGGGGCAAGGTGTAAATATTTACCCCTTTATTTCCTAACTTCTAACCTTGAGCTGTCTTTGGTAAGTGTTTCTTTCTTCAGGGTTTCTTATGGAAATATGGAGGCTATATAATGGTGCATATGGATCTAGGGTTTCATAATCTTTCAGTCTTAAGTTTTATCATAAAAAAGAGTCTCTCAATCATTCTTGGGTTTTATTGGTTTCTGGTTTAGATCATCTTGATCTTTAGTCTTGTTTAGTTTGATTAAGTCTTTGTTTCTGATTGTGTGAGTTCTTGTATAGAATAATAGGATCCTTCTGAAGGGGACTATTGGGTATTTCTTTGTATTTATTTTGGCAAGCATCCGTGTTGGAGACTTGTCTTCTTTGTACTCTTGAATTAATAAAAGAAAAGATCACCAATGGGGAGGTTGGCTGGGTTATTTTGTAATTGGTGTTGTTCTGTATCTTTTTCACATTATGTACAAGTCGGGTGTGTTTATTTGGTTGGTTTAATGACCACTACTACCGCTATTTTGGTTTATTTGATCAAGAGTGTTCAACAAACCAACTGCATACCTAGTCTAGCATATTTGTCTTTGGCAAGATATCATGTCAAAAAGGTCTAGTAGAATCGTTTCATAAGGTTACTTTCACGAACATTTGCACCCCCTAAGGCGTAATAAAAAAGTATACACATTAGAATCGTTTCATAACCAATGGGGGTGACTCAGCGGTAAGAGCTTAACCTCTTAGGATGAAAGTGCCTAGAGGTCTAGGGTTCGAACCATGGGGAGAAAATTAATCCTCATTGGTCACGGAGGTTCACCTGCGCCAACTCCGGGCTATCCAAAAAGATAGTCGCCTTGAAATTAGTCGGCTCACAATGTTGAGTCGGAAACCCAAGTATTAAAAAAAAAACTAATGCAAGCTCTCCATAGAATAGTCAACTTTTTAACTAAGCTTTATCGACATGCAAGAGCGATAAAACTAATATCTTTATTTTTGTTTAACCGATATCAAAAAGATTTTATCGCCTTATCGTATTATCTTAAGCACTTAAACACTTAACACTCGTTATTTACCATTCGAGAGTTGAGCCACTCTATATACTTTCTACAAGACATTTGAAAACTCCATCTCATTCACATTTGTTTTTTTGTGTTCTTTTGAAAGTCAATAGCTGAAATTAGAGATGCAAGTTGTAACCGGTTTTTTAAAAAACCGGTCGAAAAAACCGAAACCGGTTTTTTAAAAAACCGGTTTTTTTTTAACCGGTTCGGTTAAATATAACCGAACCGGTTAGACCGGTTATCGGGTTTTTTCCCATACCGGTTTTTTACCGGTTTTATAACCGGTTTTAACCGGTTTTATTTAAAAACCGGTTTTAACCGGTTTTTTTTTTTTTTTTTTTTTTTTTTTTTTTTTTTATACCCGTCAATAGTCTTTTTTTTTAAAAAAACCGGTTAAAACCCTGTTAAAAAAACCGGTCAAAATTATAAGTCAAATAGCCTGTTTTAATTATTAAAAAAAACCGGTTTTTACCGGTTAAAAAAACCGGTCCAAATATAACTCAAACTAGCCGTTTTTTAAAACACACATTTAAAAAAACCGGTTTACAGACCGGTTTTTTTTTTAAAAAAAAATAAAACGTCTAACTAGCCGTTTTATATATGTTTTTTGGTTGTTTGTTTTGAGTTTTTTGATGATTTTAGGGCATAGGTTTAGTACTATAAATTACAAGTAATAGTTGGGGTTGAAAACAACATCAAAACCTCACTAATCTCTCTTTTTCTCTCTAATCGTGATATATATACTCTAATTTTCTCAAATCCCGCTATAAAGTAAAACTCACAATCACCGAACGAAGCTTCCACTAATGCCTCGCCGTTTCCTACTAGTCATGCGCGAATAAATATCTACACAAATGAAGATAGTGGTGCAAATTAGACCAATACGAGAAAGGCATGATTTGGTCCTAATTACGATATGTGTATTATGATCGATGGGGTGGAAAAGGCGCGTTGCAAGAAATGTATGAAATTTTATAACCCCTGGTCCAACTCTACATTCCGGACTCATAAGAGCGGTTGTAATGCGGTTAGCCAAAATGATACGTCACAAGGTACTATTGGTGCGGATGATCAAGTTTTATATTTGATAATGATGCGGTTCGACTTGATTTTACGAAGTTTGTCATTCAACAAGCCGCATCCATTCAACCACTATCGACAAACGTCAAGCTTACGAGATCATCAAAAGGAGGCTACAACCGCGGTAATCAACATGTAAGTTCGACTACTCCTTAGAAGTGATAGGCTTTTAAATTATGGGAAACGGCTAAAAAAGATATTATTGATGGGTATTCGTGATTAATAAATAATGGTGTTTCTATAACTCGGATCCTTGGAAGCCGCACCACATGGTAACGGCAAATTCTTATTTTAGCCGTTACGGCTCATTGGTTTTAATCCCGAATCTGGGTTATTATGAATACGAGCAATTGCTTTTTAAACAAATTTGGTTATCCACAATACGGGATCTAATTTAGAGAACAATTTTTACAGAGAACTATAATTGAAAATAATTAGATGATAAAGTTTTTACATTTTCACTAGATAATGCATCCAATAAACTAAGCTATGGATTTTGTTAAAAGTTAACTATAAAACCCGTTTTAGATGGACCTTTTTTTTCATTCCCGTTGTGTGCCTCATTGTTATAAATTTATGCCGTGCAAGCGGCATTAAAAAATATGTGATAGTTTTTAAGAATTAAAATTAGGGGTTTATTAGTAACGTATATGATAGTTCGAGTAACGAACGACAAATGATCTATAGACGTTTTCGTAAAACAATGTGGTGAGAACCTCTAGGAACATTGCTTATGTAATAATACTAGGTGGAATTCTAACTTTCATGATGTTTGAAAATATATTACGACTACGGGACTTTAAACTCTTTTAAAATGGAAACACTTGTAATAGAATTACTAGTTCCGTTTCGCGATAAGCGACCAAGATTCTGGGATTTAACTTAAATGATTATTCTAACCTCTATTTTTTTACAAGTTTTTAAAGAGGCAACAACTATATTATCGGGTGTTTATTACCCAACTAGCTCATTAGTTTTAAACCAAATTTATGCTATGACGGAAAAATTAGACGAATTAAAAAGCCCACCTAGTCAAATGTTTAGAAAAATGGTTAAAGTTATAAAAAAGAAATTTGTAAAATATTTTGCTAATTTACCTTTGGTTTTTACTTGTTCCGCCGCACTTAATCCATGTTTTAAATGTTTGGAGGCGTTTAGAAAAAAAAAAAATAATTTTTAATAACAAAATACTGAACAATTTAGACTTAATCATTTTGTGTAATTCTAACGAGCTGACAACCCCCGACCCAACTATATAACCTGCTCACCAAATTTTTTATATTTAACTGATAACTTAAAAAATATATTGGAATTTATGCAACAAAATATGGTCAAATACAAAACCCAATATGTCTTGATTCAATTGCTGGACCCGGATCGACGCGAATGGCGAAGTGACAATCTAATATAATATCAACCTTTATATAGCTCTTTATTTGAAGACGCTACAAAGCGTCACTCGCCACATCTTCCACCAACAAGCGAGTTGTCGAAGACAATATATTGTTCTAACAAAGCATATCCTAATTAACTTTCAAAAAGGGCCCACAAACGAGACGAGTTTACACACAAACTCCATAATTGAGACATTTATCAGCTATAGGTCTGGAAGAAGACATAGAGAAATCCAATATTCGCAATTATTATCACTACTACAGGCTCTTACACATATTAACGGATGTTCTCCAGCTTTCGACGCGTATGACCTTCCGAATCAGCGAGACCTTGTTCTATTAGCGTAGAATATATCGAAAGAAGAGGCTCAAGACTAACCCCGAAATCCGTGGAAGTATGTGTATGTTTGAAAGATTATTTGGACGGAGTAGATAGGTTATACAACACGAAACATCTGTGTAGAGGTACCGCATATTAGAAGACGATGCAAAAACTATAGGCAAGAGAAGAAGTTGAATTAGGGATATCACCTCCGAATACCGAATTAGATGAAGGTGAGTTTGAAGACTTAGATATTGAACACGTAGATGTAGAAGAATTTTTGAAGATATTAATGGCTCTCTGCTGTACCCCACTGAAAACACACCAATCGATTGTCTGGATCTAGGACATTAGTCCATAAACACAGACGAGCTAGCCGTGCAAAACTCCACTGACTCACTATTTCCAATGAAACACATACTAATTAATATTTTCGGGTGATATAGAGAGGCCAAGCCGAAACTCGAAATGTATTAGTATTTAAAAAAATATTTTTAGTTCTGTATTAAATAGATATTGTTAAATACAAAGTTATATTGTATTTTTTAGTAATTTTCCGCGGTGCAAATAAAACTTATGATTGTCTATTTGTTTAGTATGTCATCCGGTGTATTGTATTAAATTAACGGGTACTTTTGACATCATTAACAAGTTAATTAAATAAATGTTTCGAAGTGTTTAAAATCCGAAAAAAACCGAACCGAAACCGAACCGGTATACTAAAACCGATTCCGAACATTTATAACCTGAAACGAAAAAAACCGAACCGTAGAAAAACCGATCCGAAAATTATAACCGAAAAAAACCGATTCCGCACAATTTTAATAAACGATCAAAAAACCGAGATTATCAAAAAAAAACCGTTAAAACCATAACCGGTTATTAGAAAAACCGGTTTTTTTAAAACCGGTTCATTCTCATGTACACACAAACACCACCGAAAACCCGTTTTAAAAACCCGATTTATTTGAGAGACTCATCCACATATGAACTGCGATGACTCATCTACAAGTCATGAGACCATCGCCATACACGTGTGGGCCCATTTATTATGTCATAGGCCGGTTACAATGGGCCCATTGAGCCTTTTATTCACCATAACCCCACAAAATTGAACTCCATTACATGATTTAATTGTACTAGCGGTGTTCATCGGTTTGGTTATCGGGTTAGTTCGGTTAAAAAACTTTTTGATTCAACTTGAGAATCGAATCGAACTGAACTAGAATTCAACCGAAAATCGAATTTGAATTCGGTTCGGTTTTCGAGTTGACCCGAATAACCCGAATTACACAATTTAGTTTAAAAAAAATTATTACATAGATATTTAGCAAAAAAAAAATATTTCAAGCAAAAAAAGTGTTATTTTTCATAAGGATAAACTTTTAATAGTCTTTATATATATAAAAAGTGTAACTTTCTTTTCAACATCAATCTTAGTGCGAAACTGCCAGAACCACCAAAAACATCATGCAACGCCTTCATTATTGTATATTTTGCACATATGTTCTATAAAAACATCACATATATGTTTTTTTTTAAACATAGTTGTTTCTAAAGCATTTGATAAGAAATTGAAAATACAAAATTTTTCTTATGAAGTGTTGCATGTATGTTCTTATAAGACCGTGCAACGACAACATTGCGGCCTGAAGTGTTAAGGTTTTTGTGGAAGAAGAAGATGAGTTCATGATGATACTGAGAGAACATAGGTGAAATTTCTTACGTAAAATTGATGATTTTCATTATTTATTTTTTTTTTAAAAGGCGAGCATTTAATTACACATTTATTGTGTTCTGACCATTTCTCAAGTCACCTAAAAATCACTACACAAATGCGAAGAGCTCTGTAACTGCGCTAGCGAAAAAGAAAGTCCCTCTATATATAAAAATGTAGATATAATATATAAAATATAGGAAAGTTAAAATTAAAAAGACAAATATTCGGAGAGAGGGTAAAAAGAAAAACCTTTTTTTTAAAAAGTTCTCGAAAAAAAAAAAAAAAAAAAAAAGGAAAATTCTAAAAATTCCAATTAAATCATGTATGTTTTTGGTGCATAAAACTTTTTGTAAAAGAAGTTTTTCTAATTTGAGTTTTTATACTTTTTTTAATGCGCAAAAAAAGAAATTTTGATGCACAAAATTTTTGACATGTTATAGGTTTTGATGCGCAATAAAATTTTGATGCAAAAAGAAAAGAAGTTGGGTACAAAAACGAATTTTTGATGCACAAAAAAAAACCGATTAATAGCACAAAACGTTTTTTTTTAATAATTATTTTTCCGGCAAAACTATCCCCTATTAGAAAAACTTTAATACAACTTTTTCAATGCACCAACAACACGATCTTGTGGAAATTTTTTTTTCCAGAATTTTGAAAACTTTTTAAAAAAACTTAAATCTTTTTATTTTTAAAAAAAATAAATCTTTTTATCCTTCTCACGAATATTTGTCTTTTTATTTGATCTTTATCCTATATATATAAATTCGGTTTTCGGTTCAGATTGTCAAACCCATATCCAACTCGAAAACCAAATTTATAGTTCGGTTCGGTTCGGTTCGAGGCAAATTTGGTTCGGTTATTAGTTCGGTTCGATTGTTTTCGGTTTCGGTTTATTCGGTTATTTCGGTTTTTCTACTCACCCCTAAATTGTACTTCAATAATATCACATAAATTTCACGATTAAATATAGGGGTGTTTATGAGTTCGGCTATCGGGTTATTCGGTTCGGTTAGTTCGTTAAAAAAATCCGAGTAAAACCAAATTGAATTGAATTCAAATTGTATTAAACCGAACCAAAAACCGACCCGAATTCGATTCAATTTTCGAATTACCCTGAATTACATAATTTATAATTTTTAAACATTTATTAATATAGATTATTAGTAAAATAAATACTTCAAGGTTAAAAAGTGTTTTATGTATATTAAAAAAAATATTTCAAAGAAATTTTTATGTTTATAAAAATATATATTAATATGAATCCGGGTTTTTGATTCGGTGGTTCACATTTACCAAAACCATATACACTTTACATGTTGTACCAAGTAAGTTTGCAAAGAGGCCAAAGAAATATGTACCTCTGATATTTATGTAAATTTGCTTGCAAAACTTTTTATTTCTCTATTATTATTTGAAACAAGGATCACATGTTTATATTCCTTTTCTACATGATGGTACTTTTTTCATAAAACTAAAATATATAATATTCAGAATATATGAATGAATGATAACAAACAAGCATAGGTTGCCGCGCGATGCCGCGGGGCGGTAGTTTTTTTTTTGAGATTATGAAACAAAAGTTGCGTAAAGAAAACTGGTGCTAACCGCACCTTACTGGTGGTTTATCATTTCTGCATAGTATAGTACTACATGTTATTGTACTTTCTTCAGCCATGGCCTGTAGCGCTTCCTCGATGTGTAGGAGATTAGTGTTTCTTTTACATGTCATATTAACTCCAAATCTGTAAATCGCTTGGAAAATATAATTTCCACCTATGGGAATTGCGCGAGAGAGAACGACCTGAATATTCCCTTTGGGATCTCTAAAGCTCCATCTAGCGTTTTCAGAATCTAGCGCGTCAGTAATTATGAGGAGCCAACATAATCAAGCCACTTAGAACAAGACACTTTAGCAATGTTTATATCATTTACCCCGGGGCGTAGATGGAAGACACAATGCTAGAATCATTTGCAACTTTTGGGATACTTAACTTTCAAAAGACTTAGTCTATGGGTTAACATCCCATATCTTCAATTGTAATTATTACCACAATCAACATCAAATGATCTCAAGAATCTCACCTTCCACATGTATTAACATATTATTATTTACCACCCACATTTCTCAGTAACATTGTTAGAGTCAGACAATCTACAATATCTTCATTCAACATCATCGTCCAATTTCTTCCCCATACAATCCATGACACAGGAGGAAGCCCATCTCCGATTCACCAATTAACTCGCCTCCTTCAAAAGAGTCCACCGGATTACCATGGACGTTCATTTCGTAACCCATTGCTCCCTTCTTATCATTGAATACATACTCCCCTTCTTCTTGGACTCGTTTTACTATGTATATCCTGATCATATCCCGACGCTCTTGATACATAATCATGTTTGAGAGATGTTGTCTAGTGAAGCAAAATCACAGGTAACCCATTTTTGCAAACTCACGAACTCAACCTGGTAACTGACATCCCTTGCTAGAAACCAACACGAATACCATGATGTGATTTTTATTTTTGTTTTGATACATACCCTTCCATTGCAATATTTT
This sequence comes from Tanacetum coccineum, assembly GCA_026074375.1. Lineage (NCBI taxonomy): Eukaryota > Viridiplantae > Streptophyta > Magnoliopsida > Asterales > Asteraceae > Tanacetum > Tanacetum coccineum. The sequence goes on from BQNB010004285.1 coordinate 82,836, forward strand.
TCATCAGCGTCTCAACTACAAAAAACCCCGATACTCCTCCCACAAATTGCCTGCTAACTTTTTAAATTCATTAGAAGTCCATGCATTGAGAGGCGGTCCATCTATTATCGATCCATACATCGCTCATCGGGTAATGAAATTATGTGAAACAAGTTTCTTCGTTGAATGTAAAATACAATTCAACTGCCGTCATTTTTTTGAAACTTTAACCTTTCATCACCATTCTTCCATATCACCGCGTGCTGCCCGCGATGATCTCACCAAGAATCTCCCGAGCCGAGCATTCCCCCTCATTAGAACTCTCATGTGAGCGCACATTCGAACTCCGAACAGCAACACTCTCATTTACTATATCCTCAAACCACTCGATCTAACCTAACTTCACACTTTCGTCATAATATAGATGAACATCATCTCCACTCTAACCCATATATCTGAGAGCATAAGAACGAGTACACTATAGAAACGTAACTCGACTAATTCTAAATCCCATCAAATCGCTCAAACGACAGAATTTCTCTCGCTAAAGACGGAGATTAGCATATTTATCCTTTTGTCTATACTCATATCAGTCGCCACACCAATAACCGGCATCTTTATCTGAGTCCCCCTACCATCTTAACCAATCATAGCAATAGCAGAATTAGACCTGCCGAGATCGTCCCTCGACTAGCAGCCTAAATTATTACACCATGTGTCTGAGACTTAAGCGTGCACCCGCTTTCGTGATGTATTCAAGAACTTGCGCCTAACTACCGATTGTTTTCTGATGAAAGCTCTATGATCGGTTTAGAAAGTTTTGTTTTTCGAACAGAAGCTGCAATTGAAGCAAACAATGATGACTCCCAATCCAGATCTTGTTTAATTTCCAATAGAGTCGCGTTGAATCCTGGGTTTTTAATGAAACGAACGAATCCGAAGCGACGACCTGAATTTGATTAACTTTCGTGCGATGTTACACATCTGCAACCCTCTTTGCCTATCACAAAGCTTCCATAGATCTTTTAGAAGACACTGTTGTTGGAAAATTAGTTACAAAAATCGTGATCGAGATGTCGTGGAGATTTTTGGAATTGGGGTGTTGGGATGTTGGATGAGGCCCGTTCATTTGGAGATTTAGGGTTCTTGATTTGGGGTTTTCAATTTAGGGTTCTTGTTTGATGTTTTTTTAAAATTACAATATTTGTTTAGGCCAAAGAAATATATACCTCTGATATTTATGTAAATTTGCTTGCAAAACTTTTTATTTCTCTATTATTATTTGAAACAAGATCACATGTTTATATTCCTTTTCTACATGATGGTACTTTTTTCATAAAAAGATTAAAGATCTTATTAGGGGTCATGAAGATTGTTATAATCATATGAACTATGAAAATATTTCATGAGATTACATGTATAATGCATCTTGCCATAGTAAAGTTGAACTTACGTTACGTTACGCTGTAGCAACACCCAAACATGCAACGAACTACATGCAAAATGAAAGTAATGAAACTCGAAGATGAGCTGGATAGCTTATCTAAAAATCGAATAAACAAAGTGCATGACGTATGTATACGTGCCTACTTTTAAAAGCCATTTCGTAAAGTTAATAGTTTACTACTCATCGAACTAACTTAATTAGTCTGGTTTTGAGTTGAAGTTGATCGATCCCAACTAAACCGTGAAGTGAACGTATTATGTATAGTTAGGTTTGATCCACTTCAAAAACTAACGAACCTAAAACGAAATCGTGTTAAATTTGGACAATAAAAGGATTCGTGTTATTTTCCTATATAAATCATTTCTGTTTTCTTTCAAAGAAATAAAGCATAGGTCTATGATGAGTATTGCAAATGCATAAGTGGTACCAACTAGTACCAAACATAAATGGACAATGATGATGTAAAGAGAAATAGACAAGAGGCAAAAACAACACCATCCATGAGTTTGAGAATGATTATAAAGCAATATACCCAATTCTGTGTTCTGCAAAAAAATCATGAAACTTTAAATATAAACACAAATAAAGGGAGAAATGTATATAAATGGACGTTGTTTTCTCTGTTTAGGTTATGTGGAAAGGTGAACCTTTTTTACTCAATTGTACGTGGCTTCATCAGGTTAATCCCTGATCCGTTTCCAACCCTTTCCTAGTCACCTTCAAATATATACATCTAGCGATATTTAAACCATTGACATCTCGTTTGAAAGCTAAGGTGTCACTATTAGGCCATTTTAATGGTGGTGATTAAAGGAGAAATATATATGAGTTGGATTAAGAACAATGCAAAAGCATGCAAAGATTCCCCCAACCAACTGAATTGTGGTTTGTGGACCCTAATCTTATATATGTCCTTGTTTGCTACTACAATTTGGATTTTCAATAGATAACTTTTTGAGATCTAAGTAGTAAGTATATCACCAAACATATATTACTGTAATTAAGAAAACTCAACTTAATTAACTTTCAATAGCTTGATAAAAATTAAAATAATTAGTCTTTACATGCATGTATACATATCATATCGAAACAATCTTCCAAAGACATATTTGAGTCTCATAAAAGAATCAAGTATGTTTATGTTATGTCAATTATATGGCATGATAAGTACATGTATTTCAATTTTTGACAAGGATAAAGGATAACTTGTTTTTGGCGATTTCGAGTACCCAACTTACATAATACGGAAGATGTCCAACTTTGGGACGTCGACAAGTTGCCGGTCATCCAACCTTCAATATCCATATACCGTAAGAAATGTACTTCCAAATCAGCAATATAGCCTTATAGAAGAGGGTGTACTATTGTCTATTCGCGAGGTACGAATGCAATGATAAGAAATCATATGCTATTTACTTACAAGATCTGATATAACTCAACCTATAATATCCACATAGCATAAAAAATGGCAAATTTTCAGTTGCCATGGAACCTCTAAAGGATCCATATCCATTATTACTATGTTTAGTAAGGATAGACAACAGACAACATGATTATATTATAGTAGCTCACTAACTCAGCGTGAGATCTTCGTTACTTAGCATATGATATCCACATAGCATAAAATGGAAAAAAAATTATGAGAAAATGACTGCAAGAAGTTACTACGGCTGTAACAAGGAGATGCAAAAGAAAATTACAATAGCTCCATTATTTTCATTCATGAAATTCAATTGTTCAACCTTATAAAGTCAATGTAGCATAAATACCCGAAAAACTTGAGTGTTTAAATGACCATAGAGTGGCCCTCGTCTTAAATGTTATGTTGATAAAAAGAGAAAAGGGGACAAGGAAGGGTGGCAATGACTCGATTTTTCGATAACTGAATATATCTTGTTCATTGAGGCCAATCACTCAACTATGTATCCTGTTGATGTACATACGGACTATGTATGAAGACATCGACTCACGTCCCTTGATAATTTCAGCGTAACATAAAGATGGCGAAGGTGCTAAATGAACTTATTTTTAGAAAGACAATAACAAACTTGCTACACATACACATCTCAACAACTGTTCTTAAGTGAGACTGTTGGATTATATGGTAGTTGGACTAGCTCGATCACAACTAGAGGTGTGTGAGCCTATTGGGGGCACACACGATAAAACGCATAGAGTACGTTTTATACTTCACGTGACGTTTCTAAGTAAACCGTTTGAACAAAAACGATCAAGACAAGAACATTAGAGTTGTTCCTAAATAGAGTGAGGCCGGCTGAATGTTCAAAATAAAGTGTATAGATACGTTATTGAGTATAGGGTGGGAGAGGGGAAGTATGATGATAAAGAAATTAAAATGGGAGTGTGAAAAGTTTTTTGGAGTCTTATTCCAACACTTATCAAGAATAGGGTTTAGAGATTATAAAATCCCCATTCCCCTAGCTCATTCTCACGAAACAAACCACTCACACTGTCAGAAAAATCATCTCCTTCTTCACTCAGTAAAATTCCAGACCGATTCTACATAACTTGTATATTAGGGTTTATTCATTATCGTTCAACCCTTAAATACCTTACTATTCTAATTCCGGTTGATCTAATTAGGGAAAATCGAATGTGATTTGATCCAAGGCTTGTTCCAAATAGGTGGTGGTTTGTGGGTTTACAAAGGTTGTTAAGGAGTGACAACCCATGTAGATACGATCCTAGGGACTAGTTTTGGGCTTATTGCTCGGTTGTTCCTGACCTATTTCGTTACAAACCGAATTAGCATAAATCCCCTAGTTTTCTACTTTCCTGTAATTTCACGGTTCTGTTACTTGTGAGGTTTCGGTGACGTTTTTTCAAGTGGGTTTTGGTTACAATATTTGTATTTGGATATACTGGTGGGGTTGGACTACGCATCCGGCGTGCTTTGTTTGAAACCAGTGTTTGTGTGAGCACCATCGTAGAGGTGTCGCATTTGACACTATTTCGTTCATTCTCCGGTTTGTGATTCTTGCGGTGCCAATCAAGGGATAGTATACTATTTATATTTCATGTCCTATAATGTGTTTTTATATCAGTATGTTTAATTACTTTGTACAGACCTAGATCTATATTACCGCTGCGTACTCGTAAGGAAGTTAATGGTTAACTTGATATGTTAAATTCCAACAATGGCATCCACACGAGCCAATTAGTTTTTAGATATACATTGTATTATACATACAATTATAACACCCTAGGACTGCATGAAATTGGGATTATTTATTGTTTTTATGAGAAAGTATGGCAACGTCATCAATCCTTGCCAAACTAAAATAACAACCTATAATTAATATAAAATACAAATGATAAAATAAGTATAGATTAAAAAATTAAATTGTGTTAATTAAGTTGCTATGTTAATCTATTCTGTTTTATCTCGCTGGAAGACTCTACTGCATCATGTTATATGATGTATGTGGCGATCTAAGGCACTTTAGCATAAAACCTAGTAGAGTCTTATGGTTCTCCAATGGGGAAGCTCCTTTTGTGAGACTCGAGGCATTATTGAATTACTGCTTTCACTTATTAAGAGGTGTTCCTCAATTTTCACATACATTAAATAGTCTGTTTTAATATGCTTGATATGTAATATGCCTTGTGTCTAGTCCAATATTTGCAAATATAGATTTAATGAAACTCTTAAAAACTGGACTAAAGACTTTATAAAGTAATTTGGATTGAACATGTCTAAATATTTAACACACATAATTTATTCATTTGACCAATTATGTGTTATTTGTGAACCGGGGTTTTTGAACAAATCAATATGGACATAAAATACTATGAAAATTTGATTTCTTTGGTGAAGCGATTAGTTTTACATGCGCGATATGGGGTTGAAAATTGATCTTAATATCTCACCGCCCCACGTACATACCCCCCCCCTACCCCCGCTGTGTGTGAGGGGGGGGGGGGGGGTCTGTAACCCTAACTAAACTCTCCCCCCCCCAAAAACCCAAAAAACACAAGCACGCTTCCCCACACAGGCACCAAAAACCCCACCCCCACCACCCAATTAAAAATCTTAAAAAAAAAAAAAATTATTCCCCCCCAAAACCCCCCCACTCCCCCTTCGGCATATGATGAATTATTTGGAATTAACTTGTCTCGGCCTAAGTAGAGTACAACATAGGTTATCAATTTGTAATCCCACCATATTGGCATCAATAAAAACTAAATGTTAACAAAAGGGTTTTCTTAAACATACATAGCAAATCATTAGCCAATGGAAGTATGTCTCACTCCCATTATGGACAACTAAAAGAGAAGTTTAATGCGGGTTTTGAAGTAAGATTCCCCAAATTAAGCAGGTTTTTAATACGCATCGCGCTGACCTGTTTCTTTTCTTCTTCCGCTCTTTGTGCGTCCCAAAATGAAGAGCTACCATGAACATTTGACAAAATGATCTGCTATAAAATATAATAAAAACAAAAGGTTTTAACAAAATGGTTTTCCTTAACTTGTGCTACAAGATGTTTTTGCATGCTTCCTTGAACACAACTTTTGTCACATTTATTGTGTAATACCCTTATATCGAAGTTTTAAGTCTAATTCCAGCCAAACCTAGAACAACCCGAGCCTTTGGCTTGACTTGCTCTGGTCCAACTAATGGCCTTGCCAAACCCATGCGAATTTTTTTTTCGATAGGTCAGACCTATATTAATTTTCGCCACTTTCTGGTTTTGGTGGACTTAAATCGAGTTTCTGGTCAAACCTCGGACACCGAGGCATATGATGAGACCAAATAATCTTTTGACATTAACTATAAGAGTTACTGTGTCCATTAGTCCTCATAAAACTAGTAGTGCATTCAAGCAATACGCTCGTCGCTTACCTCTTTGCCCTACTTTGTTTACGACGTGGTCAGACCTTCAGTAATTAATAGGGGTCAAGTTTGGATCTTAGTCCTTATTAGTAATTAATTGGGTAAGTTAATTCCTTTAACAATTTAATTATCGACAATACAAATATTAAACTTTTTCACAAATTGTAGATGACAACCTCGTCAACAAACATCGAATCTCTTCATGGGCTTTCCTTCGAGAAGCAAAAAGCTGTACTGGACCCCCAACTTTATTGATTGGTATAGACAACTTAAGATTGTACCTATCAATTGATGATAAGTGAATTACCTAGAGCACAGCCCACTTCCTCCTGCTCCATACTCCTGCGGTCAGCATGTTGCTCCTGAAATCCAAGCACTCATAACTGCTTGGGTTAAAGGATCAAAAGAGATACTAGGACTCATGCTCATCCTGACCATTGGAGCCCAGAGATCCAACGAATCTGGAAAATCTCCATGCTAATGACATGCTAAAGGAGTTAAAAACTCTGTTTGCCCAGCAAGCAGAGCAGGAGCTTCTTCAGACTACGCGAGATTTTCACGCCTGTAAACAGGAAGAAGGGCAGTCAGTTAGCTCGTATGTTCTGAGAATGAAGGGCAAATATTTGAAAAGTACTAGATCGTTGGCACCCCGTGACAACTGCCAAAAAGAAACAAAAAGGGAAAGAAATAATTTTGGCCTTGCTGTGAGTCTGATTCTTATCGTCTATACGGCAAGGAATGTTGACGTTTTGTGCAGAAATACAACATGCAGAGCCTGAGAAGACTGTTAAACGAGGTTGCATGCTATGCTAAAGCTCCAGAGCAAACTCATAAATTTCTGCCCAACAACAACGCTCCTAAGAGGAATCCTGCTCTACATGCTATTCGAGCTGGTAAAGTCCAGAAAGGTAAAAAGCACAAACCCCCGCAACCCCAAATGGTTGCTAGGGGACAAAATCAAGGGAATGGGAAACACAAGCACGCTTTTGCTCCCAAGCCCAAGATTCCCCCTCCACCCAAGAAGGAAGATCCCGCAAAGGACTCAATCTGTCATGAGTGTGGTGAGACAGGACATTGGAAGAGGAACTGTCCTCAGTACTTAGCCGAGTTTGCTAAAGAAGAAAAAGAAACACAGCCTCTGGAGCTGGTGGTGGTTCAGGTATCTTCGTTATAGAACTCATACGTTCCTTAATTAGATCATGGATCTATGACACTGGTTGTGGTACTCATATTTGTAATACAACGCAGGGTCTAAGGGCAAGTAGGAAACTGAAGCCGAGGGCTCTTAGCTTGTACGTGGGCAATGGTCAACGTGAACTGTGGAAGCTATGGGCAACTTTGATTTATATCTCTCACCTAGCGGCTTAGTTTATTGTTTTGAACAATTGTCATTATGCTCCTTTCTATACTATAGGAGTAATTTCTGTTTCCGTTTGTACGAAGATGGTTTTATTAACCAGCTTCGTGAATAATACAATTCAAGTTTCTAGGAATAACATGGTTTATTTAGAGTGCTACCGCAAGGGATGGTATTTTTGAAATGATTTGTCTAATTCTTATACCAACGAAAATTCTAATATACTGTTTGCAACAAAAGAGCCAAACTAGACTTGGACTCTGCTCTCATATGTGGCATTGTACGTCATTGGACATATCAGCAAGAAACGGCATTGAAAAGTTACAACACACGATGGACTTTATCATTCAACTGACCTTAGGGCTTTTGAAAAATCGTTCTTGGATGTCTGGTAAGAAGGCAAGAAACCTTATCACACAACCAAGTGGAAAGGGCCAAAGACTACTTGGACTAATACACACCTGATGGTATGTGGCCCATTATAAGATCACTTCAAGCAAGGAGCAAGCTACTATCGTCACTTTCACTGAAACTTTAGTCGTTATGTTTATGTTTACTTGTTTAAAGCATAAAACTGGAAGTGTTTGATACTTTTCAAAGTGTTTCAAAAAAGGAAGTAGAAAATCAACGATCGGCAAGACCATTAAAATCGTATGGCTCAAACGAGCTGAATCGTGGGGGCGAATATATGAGTCAAGAGTTTTTGGATCATCTAAAGGATCATGGGATTATTTCCCATATAACTCCTCCTTACACTCCACAACACAATGGTGTGTCGGAGAGGAGAAACAGAACCCTACTAGAATATGGTTCGATCTATGATGAGTCCAAACAACTCTTCTAAGTCCTTTTTGGGATTATGCTACTTGAGACTGCTGCCAAACCGCCATATATTCTCAATATGGTTCCAACTAAGAAGGTTGAAAAGACACCATACGAGTATGGCATGGGCAAGCCCCTAAGCTGTCTTACTTAAAAGTAGGTTGTGAGGCACTTGTTAAGCGAGATACGCTTACCAAGCCTGACAAGTTTGAACCCAGGTCTATTTAAAGTGTATCTTCATAGGATACCCAAAGAAACGAATGGGATATTTCTTTCTACTACCCACTGCCCGAGAACAAAGTCCCTGATGCTCGGAATGCTGAATTCCTAGAGACCTTAATCTATAGATCAAGAAAGCAGTGGGAGTCTAGAAGATCTTGAAATTATTCAAGAAGAAGATCGCATCCTTCTATAGACACTAGCTCAAATCATGAAGAGGATGATCTAGAAATGGATAACCGCAAAGTGATATCAGTCCCATTTCGTAAAGGTTCCACAAGGACACGACGTCCCACAATCGTAATGTTGTTTGTACAAATCGATGCTGAGGAACATGAGTTAGGGATCTCGGTGAACCCGCTAACCTATATAAGCTGCATTGTTAGAGAACCCCTGAGGTCTGATTAAATGGATTACAAGCAATGAATAGTTGGAATAATGCAATCCATAAAGACAACGAAGTTTGGATCTTGGTTGAACTTCCTCCTTAATGGCGAAAGACCGTTGGTAGCAAGTGCTCTTTAAGAAAAAGACTAGACAACGGATGAGCGTACACACCTATATAGCTCGTCTTGTGGCAAAGGGCTAAACTCAAAAACCCCAGGATTGGAATTATGAGGAAACCTTGCTCCACCTGTTGCAAACATTAGAGCTATTAGGAATTCTTATAGCCATACCTGCGTACTAGACTATGAGAATTTTGGCAAATGGATGTCAAAACATGCCTCCTCAATGGATATCCTCAAATGAAGAGGTTTACATGGAGCAACCTGAAGGTTTTGTCAATCCAAAATATCCAAACCGAGTATGCAAGCTGAAACGTTATGGGCTTAAACAAGCATCAAGGCAATAGAATGAGCGTTTTGATGTTGAAATAAAGAAATTTGGTTTAAGTCAAAATGCTGATGAGCCATGTATATATCTAAAAGCTAGTAGGAGTAATGTCACTTTCCTAATCTTGTATGTCGACGACATATTGATCATGGGAAAACAGCATTCCAAATGTTACGAGATGTTAAATCCTACTTGGAAAGTGTTTTTGCCATGAAGATTTTAGGTGAAGCTGCATATATTCTTGGGAATCAAGATCTAACCGAGATAGGATCAAGACGGTTGATTGGGGCTTAATGTCAAAGTGCTTAAAATCGATAAATCTAAAGAGGCGGTTTCACATGGAGAATTGGTGGCTGTAAGGGGTGTAGGGAATGTTAGTTAGTTAGGCCTAAGCGTGAAAAGTAATCCCCATTGCAAGATAAGCTTAGATTGAGTAAATCACAAGGTGCCTCTACACCTGCTGAGTTGAAGCGCATGAAAAGTTGTTCCATATGCCTCGGCTGTGGGTTCTATTATGTATGCCTGGGAGATGTTACTCGCCCTGATGTTTCGATTCGCATTCAAACAAAACAGCCGATTCCAACAGAATCCAGGTGATCTCACTGGACTACTGTTTCATAATCATATCTGAAGTATCTCACGGAATACTAAGGACATGTTTCAGTTTACGGAGGTGATCTAAAACGAGAGCTCAGGGTTTCTTGCTACACTGATGCTGGATATCTGACGATGCTGATGACCTCAAGTCTCAGACTGGATATGTGTTCGTTTGAATGTAGGTTCCTGTTGAACTGGAGAGAGTGTCAGCAAAGCATTTATCGCTACATCAATCTGCAGAAGCTGAGTATAATTTGCTGCCTTTGAATGCTTCTAAAGGAAGCCGTATGGGATTAGTAAATTCATTTCTGGCTCGTGTTGTTCCCACGATTGAATAACCTATTAACATGTATATGTGATAATACTAGAGCAATCGCTATAGCTAATGAATCTTGGAATCACTAAAATTTTTTTTATGTAAATACCTTCAGCATTTCGAGTTGATCTTCGTTCTCAAGCAAATTAAGCTTAATCCAACATCATGAAAGCTCGCCAAGCTATGCTTAAGTAGCAAGTACCTAGATTCACTTATGCATTGTCCCATACCATCCATTGATGTACTTTTTCCGGATTATTAAACTACCCATAACATAAGAACACTTGAAATCCTTTATTTCTCTTGTTTGTAGTTCCATGTGTTGGAATTTAACAATCAAGTTAACCAATTTAACTCTTACGAGTACGCAGCGGATAGATCGAGTCTAGTACAAATAATTAACATACATTAAAACACATAAGGAATGTAAAATGGTAAATAGAAAACATACCCTCGAAGACACCAGCAAATAAATGAAACTGAGAACGAGAAACGAGTGACTAAATTGTCACCTCTACGAGTGCTCACACAAACACGTAAACAAGCACGTCCGGATGCTAGTCCAAACCTCACGTATATCCAATACAACAATTGTATCCAAAACCTACTGAAAATCGATCACCAAAACCCTCACAAGAAACATAACCGAAAATCAGAAAGGTAGTGAAAGGTTTTAACCGAATTCGGTTATAACCCTGCTACAGTACAACCGAAATACAGATCCACAAACCCTAGCTCGAATCACACCTTGACAATACGTAAACCAATACCTTAAGCCTTCTGGAACAGATGTGGGATCGAATCACACAAGGAAAATCCCTTGAAAGGATTACCGAATAAGGTAGAAGTGAATAAGGATGAACCAAAAATAAAAGGACCCAATTAGGGCTTGCTTTGCTCGGCTGTTTTTTAGAGGAGAGGGACCAAGAGAACTTTTGTGTTTTCCTTGTTATATTTGACGACCAAAAGGAGTAGGGTTTGAGGTCTTTATATAGCCTCCAACCCTAATTGTGATAAGCTTCACCAAAAACACTTTTACACTTATCATAACTCCTAAACCCTTCCTTATCTCTTCATTGCACCCTTATCACCTAAGTACATTGAATATGGACACTCTCTATAGAACTCTCTCTTGTAGCCGGCCATATCTTTAAGACATAATAGAGTTCATGTCTCGGTTATTCAATGTCCAAACGGTTTACATAGAAACGTATCGTGAAGTCGTAAACGTACTCTAAATGTTTTAACGTGTGTGCCCCCAATAGGCTCACACCCTTCTAGTTGTACTCGGCTAGTTCAACTCACATAATCCAACAGCTCCCACTTGGGAGTTGGAGTAACAAACAACACGTGTACTAAATACGGAAACGTCTAGCAACAGTCACATTCATTTTTAAAACTAGAAGTGTCTGAGATCAAGTTTCATAAACATTCTCAGTAGCATGGTTATTTTTGTCTTGCTATAATCATCCCTTTGTTCAAATACCGTTAAACCATGGATATGGATCCTAACTCATTCCATATAGTTTAACCATTTAGATTCTCGTTATAGAATTCAATACAGATATACCAAATGTAATCAAGAATCATCTTGCATTACCCTTTGGGTTCGGCCAAACAATTATCTGATTAATTCTGGAGAGGCGCCAAGGTATTATTCTGCACATATCAAGTGGAGGAACAAATTCTTTGTTGAATACAAGTGTTGTGAATGCTGCTTCACATCACTTCCAATAATAGTCTTTATAACTACCATTTTCAGGACAGCGTTTGACATAGAATTAAAAAGTGATATCCACACATACCAGAACTTGTTTGTATTCTCAAGTCTAAGGATGACTTAACTAACCATTTTCAAATTTTACTTATGACAACGGATCCATAAAGTAAACATTCGAAGGTTGGGGTGTCCAATACGCATCCCTTGTGAGTAACATATGAGTTTGGTGGGAACCTTCCATATATTCAAAAAATATAACCAACACTCACATTTGCCTTATGTAACAATATTCCCATATTGTTAACCGACAATGGACTTATTTAGAATGATAAATCATTCAAGGATTAAATATGCAAATATAGGACAAACAATTGTTATATGAATGATAACAAATACCTCATATCTTTATTCATCAGAAAATAAAATTGTCTTTACAATCCCAATTATCCAAATGACTAATAAACACAGAGTTACATGAAACTACTAGCTTGAAGCAATCCAATATTCCTAGTAAGTTCTGAATGCTTTGGAAAAGCCAACGCTTTTGTAAATGGATCAGCTAAGTTGTCATCTGTGTGAACTTGTTCCAACTTTATGTCACCAATACTTCACGAAGGTAGTGAAACTGTGTCATGACATGTCTAGCACCTTTTTAGTGATTCCATGATTCACTAGCTATAGTAAATTGCTACGTATTATACAATAATATATTTTCTGGGTTTTCAATTATGAACAGCCCCAGCCCTGAAATGAATTTCCTAACCAAACGGGACTTCTTAGAGCATCATAAGCAGCAATATACTCAGCTTCTGCAGATGAAGTTGTGAAGATGCTTTGCTTTGTACTCTTCAGTCACCAGGCACTCCATTTAAAATGATACTTATCCAGTCTGAGACTTTTGAGGTCGCAGCAGCATCCTGTTAGATATCAGATCAGTATGTAGCAAGAACCCTGAGTCTGGTGTTATATACCTCCGTAATCAAGAAACATATCCTTAGTATTCCTAAGATACACAGAAGGGTCTCTTAATACAGTAGTCTAGTGAAGATTAACCTGGATTCTGTTGAAAATGTCCATCATCCGAACAATGGCGGGGAAAATCATGACTGCAACATCAATGGATCAATCATAACACAAGGATACACAAATGAGAAAACTAATTGCATAAACTCCAAAACGTGCTATATGGTGACCATCACCTTGAACAAATAAGTGATGTCTAATCGCAACTAAAATCCTACAATCTCTTACAATTATTCAAAATGCCACATAGGGGACCATATCCAAACTTATTCCCAAAACATCCAAAACTAAAATAAACAAAAGCAAGAAGACTTCAAACGAAATTCCACACGTGATACTTCTAAGTCTGACTTATACAATCACCAAACTATCTTCTTTTCACTTCACCGAAAATGATACTTCGAAAACGTAACAATAATGTCGGTGAGCTCGTAGGTGTGACCTTAAACAAAAGTGTGCCAAATTTCAATAGTGGACAATATTGCTATATGACTGTGAATTATATAGCAAACAACCTTAGCTAACATCCGCTAATAATAACCATCTGTCAACTTCATGGGCACCTAAAAGGTCCCCTACCAGCTGGAGCACTAAAATTAGGGAAGGACAACACACCAAAACCTGGGTAGGGCGTTTACCATTCCTCTCAATAATACAACAAAATACTGGGTAGGCGTACCATCCGATCCAATAATCTCGACAAACTCTGGGTAGGAGTACCCCATACGATCCAAACAATCATGCATTCACATTATATACACATAGCAATATAAGCACATATCTTGTCCTAAAACAAAACCACATTTCGCACAGATCAATTCAAAACATTTCAAAACACGTTTGAGTATCATTCTTTCCCCAACGGAAAAATCAGTGAAAAAGTTGGGCTACAGAGAAACTCCCTCAAACATGTCTTTAGAACCAAAATCTCAATCACACAAGCAAATGCAACGACGCAAGCGCACGACTAGTCCCGTTAATGTCCAATTTAATCTTCCACTTCTAAAAACAAATCTTCAGTTTGATGCATAGTAGTTTTAGACGCGTTGTACAAATTACCAAAAATAATTTGTGGTGTGATGGTGACGACTTAACTCCACATCATATCAATTTCATTCCTTGATAATACATACTTATACTATTTAGCGAAAATAGATAAGTAATATAATAAATATTTATAATTATTAATTATAAATATATCTCGACAAGTCCATTCGGTACACCTTAGTCACTTCAAAATAATCATTATATGGTTGAAAATGAAACGTTTACTCGTAATAAACACATTAGGAGGACGTTCTCCGAGAAAAATTATATTTTTGTTTTTTAGTATATTATTAAATAAATAAAATAATTAAATATTATTTTATTATTTAAAATCAAAAATCAAGTTTTTAAGAAAAATTTTAAGTATAAACTTTTTACGAAATTTCAACATTACCCGTACGTTTATACAACGTTTTTCAAGGTTTCAAACCTTATTTTCAATAATTTTTCACAAATTCGACACTTTTCGACAAAATCCCAAAATCTCAATCTTTAACGCTTACCAACACGTTTTTCCTAAAATATCGTTCAATATCAATTTTGTAATAATTTCACTTTCAAAAGTCAATCAAAATTCTCATAAATATACATTTATATCTTTCCAACAAGGGTTCTCTAAGACATCTTATAATTCTAAATACGATCCAAGTTCAAAACCAAGGTCATTTACATATATAAGTATATACTTATATGTAGAAAATAATCCGGACCACAATAAACCCTCCATTTAAGCGCCATCTCAAATAGACTTATTGGTGTAGTTAGTCCATATACTCTAAAATAGCGTATATTAAGCTTAAATAAGCTATTAGAGCTACATATCACTTTTGGTATACTTACCATAAGCCTCAAAAAATAGTTACAACATACGCCTATAACAACAAAAAATTATCAAAATCCTTTCCTAGTGATTTGGGAATCATTCGTGGCCTATATAGCCCAAATAAGCCAAGAAATAGCTTAAATATAAGCGGAATAAGCATACAAAGCTACTATCAAAAATAGCATTGTAGCATCTTAAATTATTCTTTTCCAATCTCGACCACGACATCAAAACTACAAAACCCTCTTTTTCCTTTTCTTTTACACGAAACCAAAACACCCCTTTTTTTGTTTCGCTTCCAAAATCAATTTTTCACAACGTTCAACTTTGTACAAACTACAATCTATGCATCCAAAATCAAACCAAACAAGACAAACTAAATTTAAATTTGAAAACTTCCAAGAAATCTGCAAATTTGTAAAATTTGACACGAAGCCGGACAACCCAAACGTGTTTAATGAATAACCAAAACACTAGAATTCACCCAAATATTTATATTCTTATGTTTTCTTGATCAACTTTAAAAATTATAGAGTGTATGTGTTTGTAGTTGCGGCACGACCCAAGAGAGCAGGGGAGAAGTTATTTTGATTTTGGAAAATGAACTATGGGTTAAAAATGAGGATAAAAGGAATGTATTATATACACTTCTGGACAAGGTTAGCTAATTTAATCCACCCTGTTCTCCTAGTCTTCTTTTTGACCGGCCATGGTATACATGGGGTCTCGGGTCTTTCTTTTTGTGTCGGGATCATCTTAAATATGGTAAAATCAACCGTAAAATTTTTCCCAAACGTAATTAGATTTTTTATACACTTTAAAAATTCTTTTCCATAAACCCTAGAGTATTACAGGAAATATTTTTTACTTTTACCCCTTCAAAACTCATTTGGACATTAACGGACGTGTTAGGACTCGTTTTTCGGCATTTTCTAAAATTCACGAGTCAAACCACCCGGAATACACTAACACATTAATACTTTCCAAAGGGATTATTAATCACATTACACCACATTTCATCACCATATCTCATAAATCACCACTCATCCTGGTACAAAATCTAAATAAACTAACAAAAGTCAAATAGTCAAAGGACTATTAATGAAATATTCAGAACACAAAAAGGGCAAAGGTTACATTCTACTCCCCTTAAAAGAAATTTGTTCCCAGAAATGCAACTGTGCACTGACTTGCGCAGGTTAGTCAACCGTTAGTGTAGATTATGTGTCTTGGTTGCAAAGTAAAGGTTTATGTGATTCTCTGTGTTTATATGGTGTTTTTATGTATTTCGATGGGTTGGTAATCAATCTATTGAGTGTGATCATCTCAATGAGATTTTGGATGATGAGAAAATTTGTGGTGTTCATTTCGTATGATTTTTAATGACAAGGAAAATGATTTTTTTATATTTGAGCCGTTTGCGAGTTAATTGTGTAGTATATATACGATACGTATTTCGTGTGAGTTTATTCTAAGATATGTTTAGCTTTTACCGTGTCTAGATTAAGAAATTGTAAAATTTCTATTTTTGAAATGTTATGTTAGAATGAAAAGTTATTATTAGAACAGTAGTAACTGGTTTATGTCAAAAAGGTTTCGTCAAATCAAGTAAAATATTTTTACCAAATACTTAAGGTTTTAATTGTAAATTATATAATTAATAAAAAAAAAAAAGTATAATATATTTATTTATTTGGCCGAATAGGGTATAAAAGAAAAAAAATAAGATATAATTAAGTCTCTTATCCTAATCTTAAAACTACTTATTCTCAAACTTAACCACATCTAGGGAGGCTATTATTATATAGAATTCATGAATCTCTTTCCTCCCCATACCCTAGTTCGACGTCATAAGGAGAAGGCAAAGAGAGAAAGAAAGACGAGAAATTTTTTTAGGGTTTTCACTAAGGTCGATCGATCTTTTAATTATAGTTTGTTATAATTCTAGTAACTTAATTATGATGGATTAGGTTTTAAATTCAGTTTTATAAAATTAGGGTTTAGTATTTGTTAGTTGTAATATCTCCAGAAATTTTATGATATAATAATGTTAGTTTTAATCATTAGATTAATTAAATTAGCGATATGATCATGCGTTAGGGCTTAGACACTCGAACTTAGATGTTTAATTCATGTAGAAAGTTAGGCAGTTTTGTAACGGGATACCTCGGATATAAAGATCAAATAAATAATTTACAACATACTGGAGATAACCTCAGAGAGTCTACTTTCTAGAAAAGTTGGCCTCATAAGTTTTTATGGTCGGGAAGTGGGTCAAATGGTATTACAAAATCAGTGTGTTAAAAGTGACGAATTTCAGTTGGGTTTTATTTTTCTAAAAATACTTTTACATTGAGTTCGAGGCTCTAAGTCACGTGAAGTTAGTTATATATTTGGTGTATTCTCTGAATTTTAGCTAGGTCTT
Source organism: Tanacetum coccineum (assembly GCA_026074375.1). Taxonomy (NCBI): domain Eukaryota; kingdom Viridiplantae; phylum Streptophyta; class Magnoliopsida; order Asterales; family Asteraceae; genus Tanacetum; species Tanacetum coccineum. The sequence goes on from BQNB010004285.1 coordinate 100,300, forward strand.
AGTGAGGTCTAAGTTGGGTAATTATTGCCATTACTTTTAGAAAGTCAGATTCTGGAACGAATTTTAAAACATTTGGATTACATGAATTTCCACGGGGTATTTATAAAAGGGTAGTGACTTTGGGAAGAGGTGCAAGAGAGGTTCATAGGACATATCTGTAGCATGGTGATTTGGTTTGGAATTATGGGAGAGTTTAAGTAGTTGTGTTTAGGGCGCTTGAAGTAAGAGTAAAATTTTGCTTTAAAACCAAAAAGTTTGAAGGAGTAGCATTTAAGTATAAATGAACTATGTAAGATGGGTAAAGGTTTTTTTAAATGAATTATAGGACTATGATAGAAATCCTACGGTTATCCATATAGTTGAGGTTAACATATATTGGGTTGAATGCCTAATTGATGGTAGCTAATAATGTGTTTAATTGTTTAGATTGTTCGTGAAATTTTGTGAAGTTTTGTTGGATCTTTTGGAAGCTAAGCATCAGGTGAGTTTCATAGTCTCACTTTTAAATGTTTTTACATTGGGATGGAAATGATGCAAAGATGTTTTGAGTGTTTTAAATCGTTGCGATTATTTGGTTTTACTTGAGGCATGAACATTTATGTGGTCATCATATGTAGTATTCTTAATGTTGTTATGATTTCTGTGTGGTTCCGGTTAGAGGGTAGTGCTTCTACCTATTTCAAATCTAATTGGAGGGATTTGAAATAAGATCCTTTCGGTGTGGTCCCGGTTAGAGGTTCGTGCTTCTACCTCTTCCAAAATCTAATTGGAGGATTGAAATAAGATCCATATTGTGTGAGTCCGTTGGAGGGTAGTGACTCTACTCAATTCAAATCTAATGGGGAGGTTGAATAAATCTCCATTATGTGGGTTCTAGGTTTTCCGTCGGCTAGGGTAATGATTACCCAGGTATGTTATTGGATCGTAGGGCAAGTTGTCCCGTTATGGATTGATTGGTGAATTGTTTGAGAGTTTATTGTCATAACTAGTGTAAATTGTTTTATGCCATGATATGTTATGATAGTCGTAGCAAAATTTTTTAATTAAGGTTTATTTGGACATGTTTGTCCAAACCTATGACTCTCACAACATTGTGTTGAGTATTTTTGCATCATTTTGTCATGAGTGAGCATCATGAGTTCGGCGAAGAAGTGGCTAGAAAGAGGACTGCTAGGGTTGCATGGGAGTTCGCTCCTTTATTTGTTATGTTTGCATGAACCTTTGTTGGATGTTTTGGTTTTAGTAGGATCGTGAATTTATTTTCCTTGTATTGGTGAGACTCCTTTCATTAATACAAGATGATGTTTTGTTTTGAATTAATTGAATCGTAATGGTCACATTGTGTCAATGACTCATTTTATGCATTTTAGAGTTTCTCTATTTTCGACACCATTGTGTTGTGATGATATCCATGACGTTACGCCTCGTGTTTCCGCCTTGGCGGGGTGTGACAGATTGGTATCAGAGCTGATGGTTATAGAGAACTAGGTGGTTTTAGGTTGAAGCTAGGACTATAGCTTAAGGGTCCCTCATATAGATGCATTTAGGGCTTATGTGTAAGTATATACTAACGATGCTTATTTTCCTAAAGTTTCGTAAAGTAAATTATACTATATACTATATATATATAAGTTTAATTTTCTTTGTTATTTCAAGATCTGTGTCCTGATATAGTCTATGTACATGATCTATTGTAGTATGTCTCCTCCAATCCGTAGAAAAATAATCGTGCTTCAGTGGCCCTTTTGCAATGGTGTACGGAGGGATTAACAAAAGCCGAGGGTGTGTGTAACCGCAAGAAAGATTCGAAGTTCCCATTGCTATGTGGCCTGGTAAAGTTGAAGAAAATTATGACGTTGAAGGAGGTTGACGGAGCAAAACACTCCAGGAGTTTGTTTGAAAGAAGATAATTGCAGGATGGCACTAGCACCAGAGTTTTTCGAGAAACATTTCAAGGGTACGAAACGCTCAAAAGAAGAGTCAGTGGAAATGACCAAAGGAAAGCGACTGTAGAATTTGTGGATCAGCCACAACTTCAGCAAAGGAGTCACAGGTATCTGAGTTTGCAACCACGTCGGACTATCCCAGCCGGATGGATGGTAACAATGAATGGATGGGTATTAGAGGAGATGAGAAGTTGATTGAATGGCAATTGAAGTGGATTCAGACCTAGAGTCTACCACTGCAAGTAGCAAAGCCTTGTGGGAGAACGACAACATAAAGTGATCGTGACGTGCGTCTTACAATGTCCATGGTTTGTTCTAAGTAGTTGTTATGGTTTGAGTTGTTTTGTTTTTCTTTCGGCGTTGGAGTCATGTTTAGGGATGCTATTTTCGATGTTGGATTTTAAGTATTAATAATAAAAGTGATTATTAGGATTATTCTTTGTGTTATTTGTCGGGTTTATTTGTTTCAAGGTGCTATGTGGTGTATTTAATTATATGAAGTGTCTTCATAGGAGGGAGAGTACAACGGTTGAAAGGGGTGGCATCTATAATTATGGTTGGCCAACATAATTATACATGCGCACGACACCGGTGACTTGCAAGTATGATTAATGGATTATTGTTCGGGTGTTTAGTAGTATGCATATTGGTTATTGATAGTATGATGAGAATCTGATCCCGTATTTCTGTTTATTGAATATCATTTTTAATATCTTCTAGAAAAGGCTCCAAACCGACGATAGTGGTCCTACAGCAGTTAGAACCAAACTGCGGAGAACCCCGAGTTGCTAGGTCAAACGCGAGCACTACAAAGCCATCATCTAAAGTAGCGTTCAAGTGTCCATATACCGGAATCTCTTTCGCCCATCAAAAATTGACACCGTAGATTGGTAACAGTAACCAACTTATGACTCCAACAACTTCATTGCCATAAGAAGGTTCTTCATCATTACTTGTTGGTTCTAACACACGAAACTACAAATAGTGTTTATAACTCTTCTTAAAGCCGATTGTCGAGTTCAAATACATCATCTAACTTTTTAATCCTTTTTTTTATCACGTCACGTTTTTTACCTGAAATACTTGGTGAGTTAATTTTCTTTATTAAGCTCTAGCACTTTTCTTACAGGACTCCATCATTTCGAATGTTCGAATTATTTATCACAAATTTTGATAAAGGGTAATTTTTGCACTTACATAACAAGAGAAATGATTTGATGACTCATGTTATTATGATTCACTTAAGACTAAAATTGGGCGACAACAATTGATTTGCTTTATAAGTAAATGAGTTCTTTTTGCTACAACAACAGAAAACTAACACATCAATTTAGACATTCAATTATGATACGACCCCGTTCGGGGTTGTATCAAGATAGGGCATCACTTTTATCGTGTGCTTGCTCCGTAAGAATATAGAGAAGAAGAAGAGATATATTTGCACCACTATAGCATGTGCGGGCTCCGTAAAAAAGAAAAAAGAAGCTTAGAGATTTAATTGACAAACTTGATTGATTGATTTAATAATGACAAACCATTCGGTATTTATATCGAATAAAAGACAACAACTTGTTTAACAAGTTGACTCACAAGATAACTCCTATAAATAAAACAAGATATTTTCCTAAACAATGACCAACATAATAAACTAATATAATAAACTATAATAATAATAATAATATCCTAACCACAATAAACATTCCTAAACTGAGGGCGTAACATTCCCCACTCCTTCAAAACCACATTTCCCTCAAGGTGATGTTTAGAAAAAGAATTATCTTGATTCTGGGATTCCATAATCTTCTTTGATCTTTAGCATCCTTCGCTAATTGTTGTTGCTCTTGTCGTCTCAACATTCCCTTTTGACGCCCGAACAATGACTCTTCCTCTAGAAGGGACTTGAAAACACAAAGCTCTTTCTCACTAGCTTGCATGTGATCCGGTGGGCCTCCTTTTAAGGTAATGGCACCAATATCATCATTGATTACTTGTTGTTGAAGTGATTTTAATTTCGCTCTCAATGCATATGCATCTAGCATAGCTCGGTACTGCTCATCTTTTGCATCCCTTAGTTGTGGTACCAATCCACTAATATCACTCTCATAAATTCCACTTTCATTCACTGATTCTTGACACCCGTATTCTTCATAGGTAGCGACCATACTTGTTGGTACAACTTCCACCGTGTCCGACGTATGGAGAATTGATTCCTCCAACACTTTCGGTATAGCTATGTTGGAGTCATCTTGGTTTTCTTGTTTATCGTTTACGTCAGGGTCTTCTTGATCACCAGCAACAGTATCAATGGCCTGATTATTTTTGTCACCAAAAAGAGCCTCGTACACATCACTCTGCTTCTGGAAGAACGCGGCCCGCTGTTGCGCCAAAGTTTTGAACAAAGTCTCAGACCGATGTAGATCATTTTCGAACAAAGTGTCGAACCGATCTTGTAGAACGTTGTGAAACCGATCTAGTAGATCATTAAGCCACCATGTCTGTTCATCCATGCGTTTTTTTCCGATGAACAGTTACCGATGAATAGTGTTCGATAAACAGTGCTCGATGAACAGTAACTTTTTTTTAACCTAAATCGAAAACCCTCTCAACGAGAGCTCTTAATGAAAGCACCAATTGATACGACCCTGTTCGGGGTTGTATCAAGATAGGGCACCACTTTTAGCGTGTGCTTGCTCCGTAAGAATATAGAGAAGAAGAAGAGATAGATTTGCACCACTTTAGCGTGTGCAGGATCCGTAAGAAAGAAGAGAAAAGCTTAGATATTTAATTGACAAACTTGATTGATTGATTTAATAATGACAAACCATTCGGTATTTATACCGAATAAAAAACAATAACTTGTTTAACAAGTTGACTCACAAGATAACTTCTATAAATAAAACAAGATCTTTTCCTAAACAATGACCAACATAATAAACTAATATAATAAACTATAATAATAATAATATCCTAACCATAATAAACATTCCTAAACTGAGGGCGTAACAAATTAAGAATAAATTATTAAGGGAAAATGATGTATCTTCCTTGATATGCCTACATATCTTTCTACTAATATTATATAATATACTAAAAGTCATTTTAGTTCCTCTCACATTTGCTACAGTAAGTACACACAAAGCTACAGTAACTTTAATATTTTATCCCTTCCCTACTCAGGATGAACAGTAGGTTCCTATATTTTATTCATTCTATTCAGTTTTTTAATCCCTTATGTTGACTACTCCACTTGATAATGAAACACGTATATACATACGTGTTCTTCCACAAAATCGGATACAGATTTCCCCTAATTCTTAGAAGCTTCCCTAACACATATATCCCATATAGATATCAGTGATCCAAACACCACCACCGCAAATGAATCCGACGGCATAGCAGATTTGATCAACCAAAAAGATGGGCGACGACGAACAAGTAGCAAGCACCCATGGTTCACTACCTTTTTTGGTAGATTTTAATGGTTTTTTTATAAGATTTTGATTTTAGTTTGCGATTTTGATCATGTGATTTTAGATATTGATGTTTTCTTTGAATGAATCATTTTGGCATGCAAAACCATTGTGGTGAAAGTGGAGAAGGAGGAAGAAGAAGAAGGTTATGTTTTCTTAATTGAAATAAGTAAATATCTCTATGATCTAAATTCATTTTGATTATGTGTTAATTTTTTTTCAACAAGTTATTGCAACTCAAGGATTTTGTTGAAATCAGTAAGTGATTTCCATGTGTGATGTTGTTTCATAGGTCGGAGAATATTGGAAAGGGAAAGATGCGAGGAAAGATAGGAACAATACATCCGACGCCAAAAGAGCATGTAACAAATATTGATCTAAATTTTTCTAAATGCAATTTAGTACCTTATGATTGTGTATTCGTGTTTTAGGTTTAGCTATTGGTGGTTGAAATTTCTTATTGGAGAATAGATTCTGAGTCCATATCAGAAGACATAAAGCAACTGGAGTATGTACGCCACACGCGAACAAGATATCAAAAAACGTAAGCAGAATTTTATTAATCTCCTATAATCAAAATTGTAACTTTCTCATTCTTTATTCTATTTTTTGAGTTCCACTTCACAATGACAAGAAAGTGGTTGAAGACAAGAAGTGCTTTTTTGATATAGTATGAATTGGGCAGGTAAGCGATTTTTGATGGGAATGCATTAAGAGCATCTTCTTGAGGTGAATTACAAGAAGAATGTAGTCTCTTCTTTGAATGTGGAATTTACTTTTTCACTGATTATAACGTCTACAAGTTTCTTGCAATGCAGGCTAATATGAAGATCCGAGCTATTGCACAAGACTGTTCCGGGTATAGCATCATTGTAGTTGTCGAAAGGAAAGATTGTGTAGGATGGTTTGAGGAACATCGCCGGAATAACCACTAGAACGTGGTATAATATGCGACGAGCATTTGATCAGCTCGGTGTCGCGTACAACCTGGACACCAAACTGCTGCTATTCAAAGGTACCCGTGCTAATCATATGTTGCGTTTAAAGTTTCTAAATTGATGGTTGTTAATGTAGTAGTATTTGTTTACTTTTTAGTGTGTGTTTATGACCGTGCAAATAAGAGGTAGTTTGGGATTTGGGCTTATTCTTACATATAAGTAATTGTTTGGGATTTCTACCAATACTATTTCCACTTGCTATAAGATCTGAAACAATATGCATTCTTGGTGAATTCACTATAATCCATTTTTAATGGATTTTGGGCGGGATATGATGCTAAAAATGATAGTATTCTTTGTTTCCTTTCAAATGAGCAAGCTCGTGTTTAATTTGAGGTCTAAATCTGATGTATCAAAGCAATCAAAGCCTATGTCAGTTAAAAATGGATTCTGGGCGGGATATGATGCTAAAAATGATAGTATTCTTTGTTTCCTTTCAAATGAGCAAGCTCGCATTTAATTTGAGGTCTAAATCTGATGTATCAAAGCAATCAAAGCCTATGTCAGTTAGGTATCCGCTTTTACGAGACGCTAAGCGCTTCTAACATTTATGACATTATTAGATGATTAAATAAGAATATAAAAGTTTGTTTATGAGGATATAACTATATAAGCATTTGCCATTTAATAACGTTTTGATGATTTTGAGCGGTCGGAGATACAATACAATCTAATTTAGACCGTTTTAGGTAAATGGGTCGAAATAACCGCTTTAATAACTAGCATCTATTTAGAGCTCCTACATCTAAGTAACAATGCACTTTTACTTCATTTTAAGTTTGCTGACTTTCTATAGACCTTTATGCAAACATACCTTATATGTTGCACATGTTTGATATATGCCGATTGACTTGAAAACTAAGAAAATTGTTTTCACTGTGACAACCATGACTTGAGCAGGTTAGTCAAACCGTTAGTGTTGACTTATGTGTCTGTTGCAAAGTATGGTTTATGTGATTCTATGTGTTTAAATGTGTTTTTATGTGTTTATGAGGTTTTGGTAATCAATCTATTGAGTGTGATCATCTCAATGAGATTAGAATGATGGGGAAATTTGTTGAGTTCATTTCGTTCATTTTTAATGACAAAGAAATGATTGTTGATATTGGAGCGTTTGCAAGTTAATTGTTATACGTATTTTGTGTTAGTTATCTAAGATAGGTTTAGCGTTTAAGTGTTTGACTAAGAAAATGTAAAATTTCTATTTTTATAAAGTTAGGTTCGAAATGAATAGTTATTTTTAAAAAGGTAGTGAACTGTGTACTACCAGCAGGAATTGTGTACTACTAGCAGGAACTGTGTACTACCATTAGGAACTGTATAACTACCAGTAGGAACTAGAAATTCATAAATTCCTAACAGTAGTTAACTGCGTTAATACAAAAAGGTATAGTCAAATTAATTAAGGTTTTTATAAAAACTTAAGGTTTTAATTGTAAATATAATATATATATATATATATATATATATATATATTTATTAATTTCGGCCGATTGGGGGTAAAAAGAAAAAAAGAAAAAGAAATCCTAATCCTAATCTAAAACCTAATTAGACTTAAACTATAATTCTACCTAAGTGCCTATAAATACTAAACCTAGAATCCCTAATCCCCCATACCTATTGTGACCGGCCATAAGGAAAAAAAAAGAGAAGACGAAATTTTAGGGTTTCGCATTAAGGTACGATTCGATTTGTTAATTCTAGTTCGTTTATTTTTCTAGTAACTTAGTTATGATGGATTAAGGTTTAAATTTAGTTATATAAATTAGGGCATTTAATTTCCAAAAAGTTTATGATATTATGATGTTAGCTTAATCATTAGATTAATTAGATTAGCGATATGAGCATGCGTTAGGGCTTAGATCACTCGAATTAGGTGTTTAATTCACTGCAGAAAGTTAGGAAGTTTTTCAGACTTGTATAGGTCATAACTCGGTAATAAAGATCAAATAAATAATTTACAATATACTGGAGATAACCTCAGAGAGTCTACTTTCTAGAAAATCTGGCCTCATAAGTTTTTATGGTCGGGAAGTGGGTCAAATGGGAATTTTAGTTTTGGTTTTAAT